>JAMKCH010025933.1:0-17520 GCA_023653785.1 Ophioderma brevispina
TTCATTAAAAACACAATGGTGCATTGTTTTTGAAAAAATGAGTATAAATAAATACTAGGCATATATGACTCCCTGTTTATTAGAAATTGCACAGGAACCACAAGTTGAATAACTCTAAACACATAAACATTCTCATGGCTCTATTTGTGACATACATTTCGAATTAATCATAAACCGGATTCTTCATTCAAAGGGACACAAGGAGATTTTCTGAGGTACAATCTCTGTAAATTGCACTTTGTTGTAGAATCCAACGAGCCAATCGAAGGTTTATGGAACAAAGAAAAGAAAACCAAAAAAAAAAGTTTTGAACTTTGCCTGCTGTCATGATTGGCCTCATAAACAAGCATACTCGTTTACTGTCACCATGAAAGACAGAAAATACCAAGCTATTATACATGAATGGGCTTTTTGGGCTTTATTCTCCAGGTTGATTATATATTGATAAAATGTTAAAAAATGGAGGGGGGTCATATTTTGCTGGGAAATGTCTCTTATTCTTTAAATTAATAAATGAAAGGGTGAATTTTGTAATTCCACTCTCTTAAATGTAAACGAGTGAAAAAGTTCACTCCCAAAAAAGAGTGAGAAACTCTTACAAACCACTCAAAATGAGGTATTGGTTGGACTAAAAAATGGAGCGAAGTTCCACTCAGAGTGAAAATTTCCTAAAAAGAGGGGATTTACCATGGTATAGTGTGGCCTTCGTTTAAACTCTCAAAAGTGTGGTCCTTCATTGCAAACTCCTCAAACGAGTGGAAATCAACCCTCTTTTTGGAGTGATTTTGCACTTTTGTGTGGAAATTCTCTCTTTTTAAGTACAAAACCACTGGTTTTGGAGTGGTTTACAAGAGTTTCTTTAAGGAGTGAAATCTCCTCGTTTACATTTAGAGAGCAGCACCTTCCATTTTTATTCACATAGTAAAGCTTATTCAACAAAATTTGAGTTGATCCCGAGTTGTGGTTTTGTTTTGAGCAAATTGCTTGTTTCCCCACAATCCAATTAGGCTAGTGCTGATTGCTTTAAATGGTCAATTTTAACCAAAAAACAATAACAAAATTGCAAATTTCTTACAGATACGACCAAATTTGCACGTAAGATTGGGACACATGGATTACTAGGGCCAACGGTTAGATATTTAAATATCTAAACTTTTTCGAGGTAAATTGTGTGGGGGCACTCACTGGGGATACAAAATCTGTTCAATGGCTACAAGTTCAAATTGTGGGTGTAGTTACAACACAGTGGTCATAAAAGTGGAGGAACTGATCATTCCATATAACTTGCTTTAATATACTCCTATACATTGCTTTGCTTCAATGATTGTAAGTCTTAAAACACTGTAATCCTAGTAGGAATTCCTTTGCCAATGCAAAACAAAGAATTTGGGTCTTACCTAGGATTGAAAGGGTCTATATTATAAGGACAGGAAAAGATTGTTAGTTTTCAGTCACATCAGGTATCAAGGGAAAAACTGACATCATACACAATGTTAATGTAAGTAGAACATTTTATACGTATAGGGCCCACTAAATGTGAACATGGGTTTTTTGTACAGGAGTATATTTTATTTCATTATCATGTCCGTATTATCATATACAACAATATATTCAACTCCAGGGTACCAACATTGGTTATTAAAATGAATAACGATGATTATTTATCAGTATATGTGTAAAGGTAAATGACCTCGATGGACCCCAAATTGACCTTGTTGACCTGAAGATAATTGACGGTGACGTGGTTCAATATCTTAAAATAATCCAGTATTAATTTTAAAATTTATGCCAAGTTCTGCTTTTATAAAGGGAAATGCACCAATTATTACAATTATCTCACATCTGCCTTAACTTAACGACAAATATTTGCTTGAATTTGATAGCAAAGTGACTATTGAATTATATTTTATCTTCGTTTTTAATGTACAACGTGTAGATTGTGTTTTAATGATGCTGGCTTTCAGTTTCCACTGATAGTAGGATAACATCATCCTGTCCTACAGAAGCAATCGATGAAGCTTATAAGTTTTAAGGGTTTTCCTTGATGGGAGATGTTAATTCGTACGTCACTCCTTGTTAAAACAGTATACAGAGTGTTCCAAAAAAATGCAATCTCGCAGTTGGTGCTATAATTTCACAAAAAATTACTTAGAAGTATTCAATTTTATAACCGATTTGAAGGACGAACTTGTGTCGTACATCTGTCCAATTTTGGTCTGATACGGTTCACTAGTTTTGAAAACAAAGGCTATTATATAACCGATTCATTTACCCATTCCAAGTTTGCCTTATGAGCGTTGAAACGATTCACCTTGAAAAGTGGAATAAAATGTTTTCAACTAACAAACATCTTCTGGTATATTAATCTGTCTGTTTTAAAAAAATAAAATTACTAAAAAATGTCGTTATGTTTTATTATATCCATGGTCTTTTATGGTCTGACAGTATTTGCTGACTTATATATTTAGAATAGTAATTCGCGCCTTGGCCAAATTTTATCTCCGGTGGGTCTGACAAATCCGAGTGAATAGTGTAAATTGCAGCGGAGGGTTTAAATACCAAATGAATGGGGACCCTCCACACGGGCTTTAAGCGGGTCATGAAAAACATATTATTTCTGATAGCAGTAGAGATGAGACATTAAATGTGCCGTACCTTTTGATTTTCAGTAATCTGGATGGTGTCTCAAAAGTGACTCTCGGCACTACTAGGACAGAACATGAGACACTAAAATAAAAAAACTATTGCATGATATTTATAAAGTGATGTAAAGACTTTTAAACGAAGATAAAAAAAAAAAAAAAAAAAAAAAAAAAATGTGTAATATTTATTTCAGGTTCTGTATGTACAGTGTTATAACTTTGCCACAGAAATAAAATGTTTGTGCAATATTTTTAGATGTGAAATAAAACAGTAATTCATACCATAGTTGACGCATATTATTTCGCAAACCAATTTATCCAGGTCCATTCTACGTAAGAGTATAAATCTGAAAAACTATTCTGACCACAAATCCTGTTGTCAAATGTTTCTATGTTTATATATTATCAGACGTTAGTCTGTGATATTGAAGGGTTACTTTGAGAGTCCAAAAATGTGTCGGCAGAAGACAGTAATGTGCACTATTGGGGGTAGGTACTGCCTTTTGCCATTGTGAGTGAAAATTGAACTTCGGACGACTGTTTTGGTTAGATGGCGCAGAACTTGGGGCTATAAATTGAGTATGTTATGTGTGGAAAGTCTTTTCCAGGGGCCGAAAGCTTGTGTGTGTTTTGGGGAGGGAAAAGGGAGATTTTTGGATGAATTTGAGGCAAGTTATTTCAAGAAATTGAAGTACATCTAGAGACTTGCCAATGGGGAATATTCAATGTTCCTAAATGGTGGTATCATATTGAGGAAACCTATAATGAGTTTGGCGGAGAGAGAGGGGTGAATAAAGTATAAACTATGGAAATTGAAGGCATTTGGGGATGTGTTTAAACAGAGGTTTCAGATGTATACGAAGAAGACATATAAGTTGGTGTTTTTTAATTGACCAGAATGTTACCTTTTTTTGCAAGATGGTTTCAACTTGCATGTGACTAAAGAAATGTGAACTAAGAATCAAGGAAACAATCCAATACCCCTTAATACATTGTGTCAAATTATCCAAACTTAATGCTGGGTAAAATTATGTAACATCCACAATTTGTACATGCAGTCTGAGGTCTCCTATGTGTTATGGGATTATGAGTGAAATATAGTAAATATTCTAATCTCACAAGCTTATCACCTAGTCTGTGAGTCTTAATGGTGGCAGAACAATCAAGTAAGAAATCGAATATCCCAGAATACATTGTGTCAAGTATGCCCGTATATCACAGGCATATAGCAGAAATAACAGCATGATGCATCATCAAAAAAAAAAAAAAAAACACCATCAGGTAGCATATTGTGTTGTGGGGATACAAATTTACATGCATGATGTCTTGGCACTTAAGTGTCTGCACCATGTGGCTTCCCTGCTATGGGCCTTACTGTTTATTGTCATAATTGACAATTGTTATTATTGCTAACAACATTAAAAAATTAAATAATTTGCTTTATGTGTGGATAGAGAATTATAGTCCAAAATAATTTGTAAATTGAGAAAATAAAATCAGTCAAATTTTGATATTTAAACATGACAGGTTTCTTTGTTTATTTATCAGTCAAACTTGGAAATGCTTAAACCTGGGACATGTGTTTGGTTTTTTAGGTTTTGGAAGACTATGTACATGCAGATTGGAATGTGGGCTGTAAAGATATCAGAGAAAGTGAGAGTAGGAGAGTGAGGGGTGAGCAGGTACTCAACTTTTTTGGGTACGGATATTGGGTGGCCGATTTAGAACTTAAGAGCTTGGGGGGAACTGATTTGTCTTTTAATAGCCCTTAGAATTAGAAAAAAATGGAGGAACGTGGAGCTTTTGAACTAAATGTTTGGCTCCAATTCATCTGAGAAAAAAGGGGGGGTATGAGAGTGAGAGGGCGATAGACCGGAGTGCACTCTGGGTAGGGATTTGTGTTGCCCGAACTTTTTAACTTAGGGACTTGGGACTGCTGTTTGTCTTTTAAATTATTGCCTTTATAAATGGGAGTTTTGAGGAAAATATGCAGGCTTAAAAACTCAAATTCGGCTAAAATTAAGCTTCTGAGCAAACATTTTCCCAAAGGGACCTCACAAACTAAATTATGCTTTCACGGAAGTCTTATTCACTCAGTTGTCTTGGTGCTTGTAGAAGGCATGAAATGGGTTTGTTCGGGAAAGGAGAACCCTTGGGTGGTTTGGAAAGACCAACAAGGGATAGTTGGGGATTGGACCTGAGGTAATGGGGAAGGGAAATCTTGTTTAGTTTTCAGAAAAGATTCACGTTAGGGCGAATTTTCTTTCTGTTTTGCCCTAACATCAATCTTTGTTAGAGTTGTTTTGTAATGATGCACTTTATTCCGTTACTAACAAAATGAAAATATGAATATCAGTTTAATATGGATTTATTATGCAATTGTATGCCAATTCCGAGATGTTATAGACGACCGGCCGTCCCTTTAACTGAGTTGCTAACAGACAACCTAAGCCCACTTGAATCACTTGAGTCTGTCCCTGCTAAGTACCAACAAACTTTTTATTTTTCACACTGTATTTTATTCTTCAATGATTTGAACATTGTGTTTTCAGGTTTTGAAATCAGTGCTTTTGCATTTCTAGGCTTAAACCACTTCTAATAAAGATAAATAAACAAAACAATGGGTACACACTGCCTGTGGTCTGTTATGCAACTGGCCAAGAATAAAACCACAAACACCTGGTGTGGTCAGGTGAGTAGTTGTGCTACTCAGACTCTGTCCTGAGTTGAACTTATTTAATTCGTTAGTGCATCATGGAAGTTGAAATTTTGGAGATCTCAATTAGGGTTTAAAGGGGCATCGTGATCCACAACCTCGTCCACCGATTGTAACCAACCCGTAAAAAGTTGATATTTTTATCATCTTAAAACCTTTAGCCCTTAGTAATCCTTTGTACCAAATCTTACGTGCAATTCGGTCGTATCTGTAAGAAATTACAGCACGGTGGCCTATGACCGTGGAACAAAATCAGTTTTTTGCCTCATAACATAAACCGCAAGCTAGGATCAACTCAATTCTTTGAATATCTTTCTCAAAATATCTAATTAGCCATGAATAAAACAGAAGGTCTGAATATCACGAAATCCACCTTTAATTATAGTGAATTCTCGCCATTTGTATATGAGACATTATTTATATCAGACGTGTAAACCAAGAATGAAGTATTGTAGAACGCCGTGCACAATGCTATAACACTAGTCTTACAATAGAAAATACATCTTTAAATATTAAATAGCGTAGACTAATGCCTATAGAGTTGATCAATTCACATTATCTATTGTTTAGCATGCTTAGTTATATTAAAACAACCATCTTTATTAAAATGTATGTACTTTTGGTGCATTACAAATTCTCCTACGATACATAGCGTAGACCTAATGCCGATAGAGTTGATCAATTACAATTATATTTGTTTAGCTAGGGCTTAGTTATATTAAAACAAACCATCTTTATTAAAATGTATGTACGTTGTGCCATGACAAAATTCCTAATTCACGTCGAAAAAATTTTCACTGACGAGATAAACTAATCCATATTTGGAATAACTTGGATGCAGTTACACGTAAATCCAGGATTACTGATAATAACTTCCCGCAAATAAGCAAAATAAAAGTGCCACTCATGTACAGAATAATTAAAAAATTTAAAAAAAGAGCAAAATAACAGTTCTAAACTGTGCCATCGCAACTTTAATCTGCCATTTCAATTTTTATTCCACGTCCTTTTCTCTTCTTCAAAGTACAACGAGAGCTTTCAGGGGCAAATCCATATATATTGGGTCATCTTTCATATGGATTAGAACCGATCTAGGGTTTTACAATTATTTAGCTACAGAAATGTATAAATAGTGAAAAAAAAGGTGTTTTATTTGTTTATATTTAATATAAAAAACATAAACTGAATTCAGATATAAAATTGTTATTTTCAAAATTTTTATACATAAAGACAATTCCCCCAGCTTAATGCCTTTCAAATGCGGAAATTTTGGATGGGAAAGATTTACATCAGTGCGAAAACTAGGATTTTCCTTTTTTTGGGACACACTACTGTGTGAAATCTCTTGTTGCACATTTAATATTTGAGCCTACAAAGTAGCAGTGCGACACAGGAAGAAAGAGAGCTAGCGTACCAAAAACGGGTTTGTACATTATTAATTAAAACAGGCTTTAAAATAAAATTTTGAAATATTTTTCTTACATAATGGTTTGAGAATACGTGATATTCTCTTGTAAATTCTCTCGGGAAATACCTATATCAACTCACACCATTTAAAAATAGGCTAATTACTAAAGTGGATGAGCCAGACAATCAAAAGTTAGCCTATTGGTATCACCTGGGGGCAAAGAGCATATATACCAGGCGTCCTAAACCCTATGAAATACACAAAAATGTTGATGGCCATTTCTGAATCACAAGTAAAATAAGGTATAGTTTGGACAATGTACAATGTCTATTACCAAGTTACACCCAACAACCTCTATTACCCCGTGCTGGTATAGGGGTGTACTTAATGAGTGCGTACTTGTTAACTTCAATGCAGATGGTCGAAACTATTCCTTATTTTAATGTGAGAACATTACAAACAATATGAGACCATTTCCACTGTGAAAATTAAAGCGTTTTTAGTATTTGAACCCATGTCCTTTGACCTATAAGAACGGTATAAACTCCATAGGGGTAAGTCGGAGATAGCACAAACTATACATTTTTTAATCCTTGTGATCATACGAACCAATTTGGTATGCAATCAACAACATTGAACCACTTTCATTTCTGACCCATGTATAATCTAGTGCGAGCTCCCAGCTTGCTTAAGCTACCCCTACAGAATGGCCATCATACAATTTTGTTATGTCATAGTATGAGGTAAGCCTGATATAAAGCCTCGTTGCATGGATACCGACCAACATGGCCTGGCTCACCCATTATAAGTGACAAATATTAGAAATTCAATAAAATTCATTGTGTACCATTTAATCCTCAACCACCACGTTTTATTCTCTATATGGATTTTTTTAGCTTTTCTTTAAATTATTGTTTGTTGTTGTGCTGCTGCTGTGTAATAGTACATATAGGAAAAATAATATAATAAATAGGAGTCTGGAAAGTTTAATAGTTAGTTACATAACAACTTCAAACTTATAATACTCATTTGAAAAAAAACCCTCTATTGCAACAGGATATTACTCTAAGTATGAGCATAATATCTTTGTAAATAAATAGGCAAACAGTTCGTATTTGTATTTTGTATAGTTTTATGTGCTTGTTTCTAATTTGACTCAGTATTATTTCGCAAGTTTTCCAATACTTGCAATCGAAATTTACGTCCCACTTTTCGTCAATATGCCTTACTTGACATATTTTGAACACGTAATAGATTTATTAACTAATTAAAATCCAAAGCTCGTCCAAGAAGATCTATTAAAATTAGAAAAGCAAAGCCGAAAAACTAATATTTCTTAAGATTAAGTAGTAGTGTTCAAATTTAAATTTGCTTTGAATTTTGACCTAACAATATACAAATAAATAAATAAAATAAATAAATATAAAGCAATAGGATAACCTTAAAACAACATCAACATTGGTTGGTCCGTCGCCATTTCAGACCGGCGGGGACCTAACTTATCGTGACGAACCAATACAGAAAGCGATTTCATTTTTTCGCGTACTGTTTGTAACGAAAAAATATATGAAATGGATTGATAGTCGAATTCAAAACCGCCATACCATTTGCGAAATGGTTCGCCCACGGGCAGTGATACGCAATACCGCCGATGAGCTGAAGATATATCAATGGGGTTTGTGAATCCAACAAATGGACGAATGCGACAAACACAGTCAGGAATGTCTGGGTAACGTTTCGACTACGACTCTTCCCAGCTGATGCATATTCCCGGCGTTTTCCTTATCGGTACCTTTGTAGTGCTCGATTACAGTTGAACTCCTTTTGTATCGGCCTGCAAAAATTGGCTCTCCTGTCTTGCTTTACAAGTTCTAACGATATTCTAGTAAAGCTAAAACCCATTATGATGCAGGGCCCGAAAAAATCCCAGCAAAAATCAGAACACCTATGACAGCTTGACCGACTGGTGAAAGACTGACCCATTGGCAATAGCCATCGATGTAGTATGTCTGTAATACGCAAGGCTTAATTTTGCATGACTGGTTCCCAGCTGTCCAAAATATGGCTCCAGGATAATCGCCCTGTTTCGCGAGAAATTAGTCCGATTACCACTATTGGATGCATAACAGTAGGTATCTTTCGATAGAAATGCAATTCAAGTGTAAGTAGACATGCTAACAGATAGAAAAGTAGTCCGTCCCAGTGCCAGAACATGCAAATACATAGATCCAAGTGAGTGACTTTTGGGTGAAACAAGCTGAGTGAACCACCATCGCTTGTGACAGTACCCAAAACAAGAACCAACGACGTTAGCATATCAATAGCGGCCTGTGAACCCGATGAGGAAATTGGACTTCATTAGTTCGCATATGTTTCACTGCGAGACAACCGTGAAGTTACGATCATACCGAGACACCGATGACCATCTTCATGATAGTCAGATACATCTCTACATAATCGTTGAATTATCAGTATTCCGTGCTGTCGACTCAGTGCTACAACTAACACTGTAGTCGTTCTTCAAGATAACTTCTACGGTCCCAATCGCTCTACCATAACAGAAAACATAGAAAGATGAAAAAACAATAAATGCAATAATAATTAAGTGTTGGCGATCTGTGTATCAAAAGATTGGTATATGTAAAATTCAAACATAGATACCTGAAAATGCTTCATTTTGATGTCTTAACTACGTCTTACCGGCGGCCAAAGTTATTGTTTGGTTTGAACATCCATTTGACCAATTACCATCCTCCTAGAAGTGTAAGGCTGCCAACGTCAACGAGGAGAGGTGTTAAACTTACCATTCTCATGGTAACGTAATAATGTCTTTCATTCTAGGCCCAAAACGGCTGAAAATCAGATCTTTGGAAGTCGTTTTGGCACCAAAATCAACTTATCCTATGTTAACATTGGTTACGCTGGATATAAAAAAAATCGAAGGTCCACTGGACATACGCAAAGTGCCCCCCCCCCAAAAAAATAAGTAAAAACGAGCCAGACCACAACTTATATAATAACAATAGTAATTTATAAATATTCAAGCATTTTAAAAGTTAGTTACCTGTCCTTGCTTGATAAAAGTATTGAGGCCAATCAATTTCGAACTTTTGGAAAATATTTGCAATAATGTGTAAGAATGTTGTTAACCATTTCTTTCGAAGACATGGATCACTACCACTATCCTTTACCTCTATCTTCTCCTTCTTCACCTTCCTTCCATCAAGCAACAAGGAAACTGAAGCACAAATTTTTTAATGAACAATTGATGCTATCAATATTATCGATCAAAGGAAGGGGCTGGTTTCACTCATGCAAGTGTTCACAGATTTTTTGTTTTCAAGGACTGCAGTACCCATCGCTTTAAAATGACTTCACGACAAACATGTGTGTTTGTTTGAGAAGTAAAAATTTTAGTGGAATTACCTTTATGCTAAAACAATTTACCCAAAGATCATCATCATACATTGGAGTAAACAACCTCAAATCTCTCTCCACTTCCATTTAGAATTGGCGGCACTGACGTCATGGTAGCATATATGCTAAAAAGGGGGCACATTGCACGTTCATCAAGAATTTAGTTTTAAAATCCCCCCAAAAGATTGCAAATATAAAAACCAAAATAAAACTTACTTTCTTAAACCGTTAGTTTGTTTTGTTTCTAACAGGTTTTTGGAATAAGCAAAAGTCATAAACAAATGTACTCTGTGTGTTTCAAGACTTTGGGACTCGGAAATGTTCCCATGCAACACACAGGTCATTTGAAGGTTCATCGTACAAATCGGTAAAACACGGTGACTGACATGCCTCACTTCAACTCTGTGTGTCTCAAAAACTTCATATCAGATTTATCTGATATTGTCACAAAGTAACTACAACTAAACGCCCTTTCTAGCTAAAGAAAATTAAGAAGAAATGTCTGTTTTCGTGAAAGTTATCGGATGTCGCATTTTTGTCTCCATTTTGGGAGACACACGGTGTAGGCAATATTATTTTAAAACGAGACCTTGGCAAGACGAAGGTTAAGTATGAAGTAAGGAATAGGTCATGAATTTATATACATGCAAATGCTAACAGTTGACAAAAGACTCGCAAAAGCATAATAATAGCCAGGAAAAATGGTTTCTTCATCGGAATATACATTGACACAAACACCGACGATATATTTGTAGAGATGTTCTAATGGGTTTTTCTTTTTGAAGTTTAACCATTTGAAAAATAATAAACCGATTCACAACAATCTGGATTGGTTAAGACGAAAGTCATAGATTGGCATGTTTAAGCTTAATCCTTGAATCATCCAAACTTCTGCTAGAATCAGATGATTTATTCCATACGATTTAGATTCAACAGTAAAGTTTAACTATTTAACTACCTATTATCTTGTGAATATTCTAACCCTAACAATCTTCCTTTATGTGAAGTGTAATAAGATTCGTACTGAAGCTGCCTCCTACTTCTCTGCAAAACCGGTAACGGACCGTCATCTTCATCAAAATTATTAAACGGAAATTTACATTGATGAATAAGACTTCTGTAGAGTTAAACGTTGTCTTTACCCCTACCCTTGTAAAACATTTTGCCCTACGACTTGTAGGACCTTCCTTTATGTATTGGCTCGGTTTCCTCTTTAAACCGCGATATCTTTTTACAATTACACATGAGTGAAACAAGTGTTTTAATACTATATGACGCAACACTGCGTATAGTTGATTAAATTTTAATTTCATTTTAATATCACTTTAATAAGAATGCCGTTTACTAAAAAAAAAACAAAAAGCAAAAAAACAAAAAACAAAAAAAAACAAACACCGTCATGATTTTGAAAGTTCATTTCAAAGTCCAGTCTTTCTACACTATTTCACCGAATCAAATAGATATCTCTTAATTGACAATAAAAACAGAATATTCTAATGTACTTATGAATGTTGTCAATCATCCGTTACGGGTCAACAACCTTTTGCCGTCAAGACACCAGTCGGCCTGATGATGCATCCGGGATAGGATGTGAAACGTCGTCACTCAACAAAAATTGTAAGTCCAGAGATTAGATTATAAACTTTACTCCTGTAGAATATTCTAATGGTCATTTACAATCAATTAACAGTACACCCATCTCATTTTAAGATTGATTCAAATTTATCAAAACAAATTAGTGAAACTTACCGTTAAAAGGGAATGAAAGAGGATGAAGCGAAGAAAAATTGAAGGACCGGTGTCGTCACCTTGGTCAAGTATTCGTGTCTTTGTCGCATCATCGTACATTTGTCGCTTATAAGCTGTTGGTGATTCTATCGATTGCATTTTTAATTGGAAATGCGCATGACCAAATTGATATTACTTGAGAGTAAGATACAATATGCATCTCGTCCTTTTCTCTTTGGTCTGCTTAATTGTCTTAACATACAGAAGGACACTTTTTGAAGTGGATATCAGCAGATATTTTTTTTAGTTGAAAGTATTACGTTCAAATAATTGTTACGTTTTAATGGCAAGACTTGCTGTGATTTGAAAGATTTATGAGAAATAATACAATTTCAAGAGTTGAACCCCAAATATACCAATAAACCCTGTGGTGACAAAGCTTGAATTGTGTGCCCTGGTAGAGCATTCCATCTGTTTATATCATGGGCAAAGGCAAATGTTGTTGGGTACCAACATTTGCGACTTGGTGTGGAATATTTTAAAAAGTAATTATAGTCCGGCGGGAGCCCCAGTCCGGGGTCCATAGACGACAACGGAATAAAGCGTGAAACTAATGTTGCGTGAAGAGTCAACTGAATCGAGTGCCTAGTATTCTTTACCGTTGTAGCCGGACTATGAGTACGGCGGACTATATTACTTCTACACCTGTGTAAATAAACCAAGAGCCCTCATGACAGAGAGCGTCATAGCTTGCACGCTAACATATACGGAATAAACCGTGACCTTGTAGACGAGGCTAATGGGAACAATCCTGAAACAAATGATGTGTGCAGTACACAAGAGGATGTATAGTGTTCTTCCCACAATGCATTTCTTACAATACAATTTTTGCACTGGTTGTCACATCAATTTATAGTGACAAAAGTACTTAAACTGCAAGATTGGAATGAGTTCTGTTCATTTAGGTACTTCAAGTACTGTTGGCACATTAACAATTCATGATTACCGTTGGTTAGGTTTGGATCAAAACTAATTGGCTTGAGGGGAAGCCAAATATTTGTGATATTTGGATTTATGTAAGTCTGTAGTTCAATCTCATGCGTTCTGATGTCGTTCTCCTTTTGTTTCATTCTTACTTCCCCTTTCTCTCTTTCTTTTCTCTTCTCTTTCCCTCTTTCTTTTCTCTTTTCCTTCTCTCTCTCTCTTCCTTTTTCTTTCTTCTCTTTTTGAGGATCGCTGGGGGTGGGGTGTTCCACCCCACACCCCCCATGGCGACGGGCCTGTACAGGCGATTTTTTCGCGAAACCTATATTGTAAATTATGCTTTTCGGCGAAAAAAAATGTCTATCACATAGAGACTATGTTATTCACTTGATTAACCTTTTTAGATAATCTAAGTATATCAAAACTAAAACAATGTGTATTGACTGATAAACCGTGTTAATTGATAACTTGCGTTTATCGAAAACCAGCTAAAGTTTATTGAAAACACTGTGTTTCAAAGCAAACAAAAATGTTTATCGACTGAACAAACCATGTTTATCGATAAATTGAGTTTATCAAAACACTTGTTTTCTAAAAACTATTTTTTATCGAAAAATATAGTTCTTCAAGATATATGTTTATCACTGTTTATCGATAAAGGCATTTTTCGACAACCTTGTCTTAGTAAAAAAAACATTATAAATATATATTTTCGAAAAAAACATTGTTTTTCGCGCAATAAAGGTTAAATTTATTGTTCATTGAAAAAACTAGCGTTTTTGATCGATGTTTATCCGGTTTATAGATGATATAACAGTGTTCCTTTTGATTGTTTGAACTAAGCTTACCCTAATCTCCACGGAAAATGGCAGCGCGATATAAAAGCATTAATGCAAGCACTTTTTTCACGAAAGACCACAATTAACAACTGAGCAAACAACTAATTTTGTGAATTTTGTTTTTCGACTATAGTCAGATTGATAAAAAAAATACCAGGAAAATAGATAAGCATAGCTTATTTTTTAGGATAGTTCCTATGTTGTAAGGAACAAGATATCAAAAGTCCCCAAGAGTCCCTTTTGTGCTTATTGAGTAATAAGGGGGTAAAGGTCGTACAGGGGTCAAATTTCTAATGGTCCAAATTGTCTTCAAATGTATGCCAATGTGCATCAGTGTCAAAAAAGGTATAAGTTGCCCTAGGTTCTGTGAATCGTTATAGGGAAATAACGTTTAAGGTCATACTGGGATAAAGTTTCAGAATGCTCCGATTTTTTCAAGTGTTTCAAATTGTTCGCCTCGTTGTGTATTAACGAAAGGATAGTATTTCAATAGTTGAATGTAATTTCCTGCCATAGTATAGGGCTCATTATGACATGTTCCTAAAGGGTATATGGGAGGGTCAAAAGCAATGCACCTATTAAGTTCAATACTTGATAGGAGGAATTGTGGGCGCAGGGTGGAAATGGAAGTACAGACTTGTTCTATCGTTGATTTTGGTATAAGGACCTAAGCCAATAATTCTGAGGGTGTGCAAAATTTCGTGCACTGGCATTTTCTAGAAATCAATATGGCCGCTACCACTCTCATAATTCATTCAAATGGCCATAATTGAGTTCTATATCCAGGTTTTAAAACACGAGGAATCTACTGACAGGTCTGATGTGATTGATCACAACATTACCATCACATCTAATATGCCCACCCCGAAAATCCAATATGCCCGAAATCATCCAATTGAAAATAACTAATCAAGTATTTGTGATAGAGGCATAATTCTGCGGTCTATACCCAGTCAGTAGGACTCATACTAGCATTTCCAGTGTTGTTTAACATGCTTACCAATCAAGATGGACCAGCTAATATGATGATTTTAAAGATATTAAAAAACCTACAAATTGTATTATTAATAATATATGGCCCGCCATTTTAAATTTACGCCTGTTGTCAAAAACAAACATACCAGACGCCAATATTTGTAATGTTCAAAGAAAGATCTATACTTTGGATTGAAAACTTTATAATTATTTTGGATGATTAACTAAATACCATACAGATGTATGTAATTTTAGGTTTTAAAGAAGGTAAAAAGACCGCCAGCTTGGCCCCTATGTGACATGTGTGCATGTACCGAAACAACAAAAATGCCAGATAAGGATGCCAAATTGTCAAAATACTTATCCCACATACCTTCATTTACCACCTTATACTAATATTAGTTGATGTTGGTAACTACATATAATAAAGAGAGAATATTAGGTTTAAATATCTTTAAAGGTGGTATATTGGCTGCCCATCTTGGATATGAAAAAATGTCGATTACAGCGAAATGCCAAATAAGGGTTTCTAGTAACCAAATATATATTTATATCTTCTAAGTGTACAAGCATAAAAATTCATATAGGACACTAGATACAAGCCTCTACACTGCAAAATGTGGAGAACACCTGCCGTGCCTGGATGCTTTCGAAATGCATTCTAGAGGTGTTAAAATAATTCTTGCCGATTGTGTTCAATTGTAATAGCTTTTGGACACCTGCAGAACATATTTTATGTATTCAGCATTAATTCTGCATATCATAAATAGGTATAATGGAGGAATTAAGGTCATTTTAATAATTATGCGCGCATATTGGACTCTTGAGCAGCCATATTGGATTTTTGTGGCAATGTATATGATCAAATCACATTATTAACACTTCATCGTGCTTAAACACACCGGAGAACCGCAAAAAATTGTCTCTATCACAAATACTTAAGGGATTTTTAGTGATTTTTGGACATGGAAGCAGCCATATTGGATTTTCAAAACTGCCACTGGGCAAAATTTTGCATACCTTCAAAAATTATTGGCTTAGGTTATAATAAACTAAAATATATCGATAGAAAAAGTCTGTACTCCATTTCCATCCTTCAGGCTGTGTGCGCAAACTTCCACCTGACTAATATTTAAAAGATGTAGATGGAGTGAATAAGCATTTTTGCCATAATATGACCGTACAACATGTACGAGTAATTTGGGATTAATTTAATTAAAATCGGACTATTTTTGAAGTTTTACCCCATGATGACCTTGAAAGAATTTTGGCCTATATTCCTAAAACTAAAAGGTCAAAAGTTAGGCAACCATACAGTTTTTAATCAGTGTGACAAAAAGAATACAATATTCCATGATTTTACTCAATTGAATCATTTTAATTTGTTTACCCCTGTATAAATTTTACCCCCTTATTACTCAATAAGCACAAGGGGGACTCTTGGGGACTTTTGATATGTTGCTTCTCACAACATTAGTAAACTATCCTGAAAAAAAATCAGGTATGACTTATTTATTTCCACCATCTCTCTGTACACAAACCTAAAGTTCCTGGACTACACTACTTAAATAAGGTTTTCACTTGAGATTTGAAGAAATTATGTTTTTTATGTAGCTTGTTAAAATAATTTATTCTAACCACAACGTAATTTACTCCACCAACTCCACTTTTTTTATATTACTATAGAATGATTTTTCTTCAGATTCCATCACACTAATACAAATTTACATGTCATGATAGACGGAATCGATATTTCTTAGAGATTTGACCATCACATTGTCGTCATAAATTGAAGCGTGCAGCCAAATAAGTAATGGAATGCCTTTGATCAATACCCAAGGTGATATAATGTAAAGTTACCGAGAGAAGCTTAATGCTATTGATCAAATGAAGTGGTCGTATGGTATCCGATATACATTGACCGCGGAATACTGTCCCTGCTAAGTACACATGACAATACAAATGAGGTTGTCATTGATCATAAGGTGTATAAACATTTGCTTTCCAGAGGAGCTTTAATGCTTAATTAGTTTAAATTATTGAAAATAATGATATTAATAACTATAGAAAACCTTACTTCATTCTAAACGGGATTAACTCAAAGTACTTTTCTGCTATATTGTAAACACGTAGCTTTACACGCAATTCAAGGAGTCAAAGTTCGCACATGTGCCTGTATACGTTTAAGTCACGTTCATGACTGCTAACTTTATACTTTAGTATGTAAAGGTAATACGTGGATTTTGGGTTTCCTACCGGAAATCATTTTTTACCGAAATTCCTATCCCACAATGCACCAACGATGTACGAGTAGATATGCATCACTCCATGCACGCTCGCGGTTTAGTTCGCCTCCTTTAAACTACGCGCACATTTTGTGGCGCAAAAATTACAAGGCAATCAAAGAGTACTCGTTAATGGTAAAATTTATGTACAGCAAACGGTTTTCGCACAGTTATGACAGAAAAATGACCGCATGACACAGAACACCATAGAATATATATGCGCTATTTATTTTATATAGAGTGCGCGTTGTTGTTAAAATTTCGGGCTGGTAAGGTCCCAACGTGCCGGTATAGTTAGTGTACGCGGGCAGCCCAATCCCCACCTCCACGTGGTACCAGACGGATAGCGCAGGCTTACTGGTGTTGTTCCAGCCCAATTTAATGCTTTGAATTATTGCTTATCCCTACTGAGCAGTTCCTAGCGACTCGAGCTTTGGATATCGCCGGAGATGGCCTGCGTGAGCTAACGGGGAAAGATGTGTGCCCGGCTTGGATACGGCTGTATTCAGCATAGACATAGTACCGG
>JAMKCH010025934.1:0-20057 GCA_023653785.1 Ophioderma brevispina
ATTAAAAGCCCTATTCACTTCTTTGTTAATATTGATGATCAACCATTAAAAGGCAAATTTTTGTCTCTATCTTTGGAAAGAAATGAAATTGACAGCCGAAAATTCATAACAGCAACAAGAAAAACGCAGCCTTTCATCTGACATAAAAATTATACTACTTTCAATTAAGTTTGGCAGTCCCAAATATGATCGAAACAAGTACCTTGAAGAGTTGTCATTGATGAATCCTGAACAATCTTGTTTTTGACTTACCCCAAATGACCCCTCAAAAACATGTAAAAACAGGATTTTCACCATAAAAAGAAATATAAAGGGTGTGTCTGGTCATGTATTTTGAACTCGCCACCAAAAAGCAAAGTGATTTCATTCTATCAATAGAGAAGGACATATTATCAGTGTTCAAGAATTCACTTAAAAAGGATGTTTTTTCATGTACAGGCACGTAACGTGAAAAGGGTCTACAAATCGGCAAAAATCAAGAATAAGCATAAAAAGCTACTGATTTTGTATTTTAATTAGCTTGACTTGGAAATTTACATTTAAACTTTTGTCTACAAATTGGCAAAAATCAAGAATAAGCATAAAAAGCTACTGATTTTGTATTTTAATTAGCTTGACTTGGAAATTCACATTTAAACTTATGTGTTTATATTGTTTGTTTTTTTTTTCAACTACAGGGTGTCTCAGAAAGAACGTTACCCTCCAGAAATGGCCATTTTTGCTTACTTAATCAATTCTTATCCTTGTTTTAGCTTTACATTATGAAATATGTACTTTTTTGAACATATGGTGAAAACAAGAAAGAAAACGGTGAAAAAATAATCAAACAATGACTATTTCCTTAAAAATGATGCAAACCTACTTTGTCCACGGCTAGCAATAGCGGATACATGTACATTGTAATTCGTATGGATTTGAGCACACGTAAGTCCTCAGATTTAATTAATGTAATGCCAAAAAAGCACCTGAAACATGTACTTAATTTGTTCTTCAGAATGAATTAACCTAAATCCCTTCACCCGTCTCCCATCATAATGCAAATATGAATTTGGTTAAAGCGCACTTTCAAATAATGGCATTGGGCATGACTCCACAATGGCATTTCTATTGAACTGCTCTTGGGTTAAAGGACCATCGTTAAGCATCGTGAATGGGTAAAGATTTCCCTCAAAGTAGGGTTCCCAGTAAGATGGCAATCGAGGGGAACAGAAAAAATTCTGGAGCATGGCAAGACTCTAAAATGGAGAGAGATATGGTCGTCAAAGAACAGGACAATCAGCCGTAAATAATGCTGCAGTGCGTAGAGGATTGAACAATGAACTCTAGAACCAGCAATGAACCTTGGAATTTGAGAGTATTATTGGCCAGGAGGGTCTTAACATTTTTATGTTTTGGATATTTGCATCCACGGTTTCCTCTGCTAATGCTAACCGTGGACAAAGTAGGTTTGCATCATTTTTAGTGAAATAGTCATTGTTTGGTTATTTTTTCACCGTTTTCTTTTTTGTTTTCACCAAATGTTAAAAAAAGTACATATTTTCAAAATATGAAACTAAAACGAAGATAAGAATTGATTAAGTAAGCAAAAATGTCCGTTTCTGGAGGGTAACGTTCTTTCTGAGACACCCTGTAGATTAGGATCCTATTTGAGATATTTTCAAATATATGATAATAGATTTGTTGTTGCAACTCATGTTGGTAAGGCATATGCTTTTATTTGTCAGTGTTGGTGTCTCTGCACCTCAGTGATTACAGTTGTAGTGAACATTGGTGTTCATTTACATTGCAGTGCGCATCATCCATTTTGGTCTTGGTAAAGAGGACATCTTAAAACCATTGGGTAGGGCTTTTGAAGATGATGTTGATATATCTGGGCAAGCAACCTATGAAACCTACAAGAAAAAAGGCAATGCACGTAAGTGGTAATTTTTAACATGTCTGTGCTATTCCTTGTGTACATTTGTTAAGCAGCCTGTTCAATGGGACATCTCATTGAAATATGCAAATTCTGGTTTGGATTTGTAATATGTTGTACCTTTTAAGGTTTGTCTGGATTCCAGATGTTTGCTATGGGAATTTCAAATGGATTAGCCCCATTATTACAGAGACTTTAAGCAATTACCCATGCTCATATGTGATGTTTTTCAAAGGGTTGGCCATTTTAAGTCACATTAATTAAATAAATCACTCACCATTTATAAAACTTGATTTGCACAGAGATGTCAGATATAATTCGGGTGACCCTAAAAGTGAAAGCCCTGAAATTTTTGCACTGATGTAAGTTCCATCAAAAATTTGCCCATCTAATGAAAGGAGTAACCTGAGAATTATGTCAGTCTTTGGTACAAACAGTTTGAAAAGTTTTTAATTTGGTATTGGATCAATCTGAAAATCACCTAGTTGGGTCACATCAAGGGAGTAGATGGTCTTCTTGAGTCATGTTTTTTTAAAATTTGAATACTATATTCTGCATTTTTAATTTCAATGTTGCGAATATTATTTAATTTTGGAATTCCTGTGTTTGCTCTGTAATTGATTACAGATCCCAGTAAAATCATTGTAAAAGATATGAAAAATGTGAGAGAAGAAAAAGATGAACAGGCACATGGAGTGTTAATGTGGGATGCCAACCTAATGCAGATCCTCGATCAAAAACCTGAAGCAAAGAGAGCTGTTGAAGGTATGCCATTAATTGGAAATTTTTTTTTTTTTTTTTTTTTTTGCTATGGGAATTTCAAATGAATTAGCCCAATTATTAACAGACTTAAGCAATTACTATGCTTCTGTGATGTTTTTCAAAGGGTTGGCCATTTTAAGTCACATTAATTTAAATCACAATTTAATTAAAACATTGATTTGCAACAAGAGATTTCATATATCGGGTGACCCTTAAAAGTGAAAGCAGGCGCGGATCCAGGGAGGGGGCGGAGGGGGCGCGCGCCTCCTGGTAATTCTGCAAATTCTTGCAAAATCAGCCCATTTTGAGCTATTTTGGACCAGTTACAGCCTTTCAGCCCCCCGGTAATTTTGACATTTTTCAAATCCTGGATCCGCCATTGGAAAGCCCTGAATTTTGCACTGATGTAAAGCTTTCCATCAAAAATTTGCCCATCTAATGAAAGGAGTAACCTGAGAATTATTTCAGTCTTTGGTACAAACATTTTGAAATTTTTAATTTGGTATTGGAGCAAATATGAAAATCAGCCTATGTTGGTCACATCAAGGGAGTAGATGGTCTTCTTGAGTCATGTTGTTTTAAAATTTGAATACTATATTCTGCATTTTTAATTTCAATATTGCGAATATGATTTAATTTTGGAATTCCTGTGTTTGCTCTGTAATTGATTACAGATCCCAGTAAAATCATTGTAAAAGATATGAAAAATGTGAGAGAAGAAAAAGATGAACAGGCACATGGAGTGTTAATGTGGGATGCCAACCTAATGCAGATCCTCGATCAAAAACCTGAAGCAAAGAGAGCTGTTGAAGGTATGCCATTAATTGGAAATTGTTCTATATTCTGTTTGGAATAAAGTGTTATATGATGTTCAGCATATTTCAGCAAAAGCACCAACAAAATAGGGACCTTCATTAAAAAATTAACGCATGAACCTGACCAGTTGACATGTTTGCTAAATAGCTGCAGTAAAAAAGGCAGTGACATAACTCCATACTCCTGTCACAGCCATTTTACAAGGATGTAAGTTTTCCTGATTTTAATTTCAGGAATTTAAGATTTTTTAAATTCCAGTGGGTAAAAATCTCAAGACCAGGATACACCAAGTGTACATTTTGCAAATTTGAGTGAATTACAGTTTGATTCAGGAGGCTAAAAAAGATTAGTTGACTCATGCCAAATACTGATGCAGTGGGCAAGTCAGAAAAAATTCAAATCTTCTGTGTATTTTATTTTTGTGTCACATTGATCATTATCATAATACTCTGAATGTTGAGGACCATAATATCAGATGAAATTTAATAGTATTCAACTCAATATTTAAATATAAAATAGGCTGCAAAATTGCATTTGTGCCTTGAATTAGCTTAAAATTTTACAAAAGGACATTGCTTGGAATTACACCAGTACCTCAGACCCGTACTAGGGGTTCCACCCCTGGACCTGACCTGTATAAAGTTTAGTGTAAGCGTTCAACATTCGCATTTTTTCTATTAGAAATCAATTGTAAGAATTTTTCCTAAGGCTTTCATAGTTTTATGCTCAAATCTTTGGACAACTCCTTTCCCAGAATAATCAAGGATTGGAACATATTGCCGGGGAATATTGCAACCATGTCTGATCCGATTTTATTTAAGCAGCAATTGAAAACTACATGTATTATAAAACATGCGCACAACTTCCTGGCCGTTTGACTCCTTGTAGGAGTGTTGGACAGTATCAAGATCAAGATCTTTGAGTATTTTTTTACCATGTATTTAGAAGGAGATGCACGCGAGGATCAAGTAAATTATACAAACCCGAAGATAATTATTAGAAAAATTATTATATAGGAGAGAGAGCGAGGTGGACCTGGAGAGCATGAATTAAATTAAAGAAAAAAATACACAGACTTGAAAACGAGTACACTCTCACTAACTAGGCGTGAGATTTACCGCTGGACCACAGAGAACTGCGTTTACGTGGATACCACGAGAAACGTAGCATCCGCGTAATGTATTTCAGTCTTAATTTTACCTCAAGCGGCCGTAATTATATATTATGTATTAAGAAGGAGGCGAGATGACCTGTATGCATGATTGTAGCAGAATCTATGACGATGCGAAACTCAATTTAATGCGGGCGAGGATCAAGTAAATGATACAACCCGAGATAATTATTAGACAAGGAATATAGGACCTCGGGGAGAAAGTGGTGAGCATTGAATTAAATAAAGATGAAAAATTACACCAATAAGCACACAAGATATGTGAATTGTTGTACATATTTATTCTGAATTAGTAAATTACTGGAAAAATTTAAAGAACGTAAAAGTTTTTAAAAAAACTTATGGAATTTTTATTTTCCCAAAAAGAATGGTGCAATGGGGACCATGTGATCAGCAGTTTCCCTCCTTTTTTTTAAATGCAAAAAAAAAATGGAAAGCTATGACATTTTATCAGAATTTAGTTTTGTAGATAAAGAAACCAAATGTATGTCCATTGGGGTATAAGGGGCATTCTTAGGAACCCATACTATTCAAAAGGACCAAAACGAGCTGGTATAAACAGTTCTGGCTCCCTAAATAATGAAACACTACATTAAATGGTGTATGCCATCTCATTATGTAGTGACGTGTGCTATTCAGTGATTACAAGTTGTTCAGTGTAATCAAGAAAAACCATTTTCAAGTTGTATTAATGGCCCCACTGGGTCTCAGAATTTTGTCAATTTGGGGCTATCAAAATATGCGTTGCCCTTGCCGGGAGTGACATCATCAAAAGGTAGAATGTACATCACAAAGTTGTCCAGCAGTCAAATGTTGGTTGTGCGGTGGTGGGTTGGTAAATTAATGCAGTTGTTCTTGTTGGTGTGTTTGATGTATAGTGCTGAATTTTGCCAGAATTTTTATTCTATTGATTGTTTTTGGGTTAGAATTTTTTGCAGCATTCCCTTTTCAGATTGCAATCAGCAAATATTATTTGGCAAAGAAAGTTTCCCCCCAATGAGAGCTAATGGCGGGCCATCAGCATATGCTGCCTTGCATGGCTAGGCTAGGGATAGGCCCACCGCTGAAACTGTGGATTGACGTTAGGAAGGGCTTCCGGTCAATTATCTTTTGCTCAAATAAATCCTCAACAGGAAGTATTGCAGAGTGTGAGGTGGATCCGGCCACTCCTCGTTTACTGGGACAAACCGGATTTAACACTTTGGTTTAACTAACGAACGAACAATTGTACCTTTAATATTGTACATTATTTTACAGAACATTGCAGGCAGATGTTACTATTCCAAGACATTTGCCCAATGTCCTGAGAAAGAAATCGAAATCAGCATTTCTATACATATTCTCCAAACTTGTACAAGACACTGCTGAGCCCAATAGGGTTGTTAGGACTGACAACACTGCCTAGCCAAAGATGGACAAAGTATCGATTTCCAGGATTTGGCCAGAGCTGTTCCAAAGTATGATTGTGAGTAAAGGAGCCTTCTGATGAAATAAACCTTTGAAATTAACTCTTTACACTTGTACATTGCCATTTGTCATTAAAAAAAGACAGTAGAATTATAGCCACATCACCCAAGAAAGAACCCATATTCTTTTTGGTCCTGCATTTAATACTTAGAATTTAATAAAAGTCATCATCCTAGGAATTTAATTAGGGACAAACCCAGCACCGGCCTGCCCTATGGCCAAATAAGCATTCACTGAACCCTGTTCATACATCAATTATTTGCATGTTGTACCTTAAATCCTCCAAAATCAGCTGAAAAGTCAGTCATCCTTATGTAGCCTAACCCTAAACACCTGACTTGAAAAGCGGTATGGTGGGATTTTTGCGATAAGCGTGCCTTGTCCGTATGTGTATGTATGTATGTTTGCCAGTTTTTCATGTTTCCTTCGAAAAGTTTAAGCCCGATTTAAACCGGACTTGAAGTTAAGGTGTGGGAGGGGTTTCTTCATATGTGGATGATGTTAAGGTCATTGACCAAGGTCAAAGGTCATCTGAGGTGTGTATGTTTTGATTTTTAGTCTATGTGTGTGTATGTATGTGTGTGTGTTCCAGTTTGGTTAGGTTTTTGTTTTTCACGGCTCCTTCGAAAAGTTTAAAAGTCCTCAGACTTGGGGTTAAGGTGCATTAGGGATGATGTCAAAGGTCATGGACTAAGGTCAAAGGTCATCTGAGGTCATGTTCCAGGCTGCCATCTTGCCAAGGGGATGACGCAAATTTACTTGCTATATTTTTTTTTATTGTATAATGTAAATTACAAGTGGGTCAAAGTTTCATTTGATTTCTGAAATCAGTGACAACCACTAGGTTTCACACATTACAAAATTAATCATTCCCACCTGATATTTTAGCTGGACTAAATGGAACTGAATTTTGTAGTCTTTACAAAGCTTTTGTGCATGTTTCCTTTTCTAGTACCATATTTGATAAAATTGGCCCAAATTACAAAAGATATGATGCTGAATGGCTCATACATACTGATTGCTATAAACTGCCATTGTTACTTTTATCACTATCAGTTCTAAGAAATTATAAGTGGCAATCTGGCATATTACCATTGCGATATGGCAATTTAATCCCAATCATTTTGTGGGCAGTGACAGTGCCCATCCTTCCAGTGTTTATATTTTAGGAGGATGATGTAAACTAATCATTATCTCCTTTGCAAATTTTTAGGTGCTCAATCACCATCATCGAATTCAACAGAGAGTCAAGGCAGAAATGTGGCAAACCAAATGGATTATAATGCAGCTGCCTCACCAGGTAAAATATTCCATCAAATGTAATTGACTTTTAATGTTGAACAAAATTGGCCTGATAAAAGTGCGTACATTTGGATTTTAAGTGTTTTTATCTCACCTGAATGTGTTCAGAAATATTGTTGTCAGAAGGGGGGGAAAAGTGTCCCTTTGGAAAAAAAATTATGGTGAAAACCTAAAATGTTGATTTCTTTTACAGAGCAAAGGGATGGAACCTTCACAAGAGCACAACAAGAGCCTGTAGAGTCATATGACCCAACTGTTAGCTCCAGCTCCTTGGAACTGGATATGCAAGATATCTCTGAACCAAGTAAAACTCCACCCATGCATTCAGTGGAACAATATGGACCAGCTTCAAGAGGCCGGTCTTCTGATGAAAGTTCTGGAAAAATTTCAGGTGAAAACCGTCCACCACTCAATGGAAACACTGCTCTTCAAGAAAGGAGGCCAGTAGCTAATGGATTTGGGCCTAACAGGCAAGGAATAACAACGGGTGTTACCACTAATCACGTATCTCAATCTGGACCAGTACAGCAACCAGTATCTCCTTGCGTGAATTCAGCAGAAAGGATGGTAGCTATTGATTCGTTTCCTCAAGAGCAAGCACAGAAGGCACAGCAAAATGAAAAAAGTCTGACATCATTACAGGCCAGTAATGAACGTAGATTGACATCCTTGGATGCCACTATGTCTGAGGTAGCACTCCCTGGTTCACAGCCTTTTGTCAGTACCCAACCTCTTGCCAGTTCCCAGCCTCATGCTACCAGACCTTTTCCCACAGCTGATGATGGTTTAAATCAAAAGCCAGCCTCCTTGCGTGGCCCTAGCTTACAAGAGGATGACCCACAACATCCAATTGTTCAACCACAAGTACAGGGGAATGCAAATGGTATAAACAAATTTGCTTGCAGTAATATACAGAACTCTGTTCCACTAAATAATGGAGGCACTCCCGATGTTAGGAATGCAAGAGCTTATAATCAAACACAACACTGGAGTCAACCTAGGAGAAATGATGGTGAAAAACTACAATTTGGACGTGAAAGTTTACCCACAGAAGCAGCTAAAGGGACTTCAGCAGAGCATATTTCAGCTACTCAAAGGGCTTCATCTTCCCAGGTTTCATTGGGCACACAGACAACTTCAACTGATGATGGGCGCATGATGACAATCGACCCCTGGGACCTACCAAGGAGAAACAATGATGGTAGTCTACATATTGGCAGCCAGAGCTTAAGAAATCAAGGTGCTTCTACATCAACCCATCCAATTTCAGGAGATGATGGCCGTATGCCATCAGCAGAGCCATGGAACCACCCCAGAAACATGGAAGGTGAAAGCCTGCATGTAGGACGCCCTAGCTTAGAAAATAGAGCAGTACACCAGTACCCTACTTTGGCACAAAGTGATTCGTCCAAGGGTTATCAACCACCAAGTTTGACCAATCAAAATGCTGCGCAGCTCCCAAGGGATCCTCGGCATCAAGTGGTAACTGCTGAGGGTGGAGCAAATGCCTTTCAGAGACAAGATGAAATGGGTGAGTTATTTTTCTATTAGGCCAAAAAAAAAAAATTGTTGTGTTGCCCTCCCCAGCTTAAAATCGGGTCGGTCGGGTTTTTTTTTTTTTTTTTTTATTTTTTAAACTCATATCTCCAGAAAGTGATTGCTTTTTTTTTTTTTTTTTTTTTTTTCATCCAATTTCAGGAGATGATGGCCGTATGCCATCAGCAGAGCCATGGAACCACCCCAGAAACATGGAAGGTGAAAGCCTGCATGCAGGACGCCCTAGCTTAGAAAATAGAGAAGCACACCAGTACCCTACTTTGGCACAAAGTGATTCGTCCAAGGACTATCAACCACCAAGTTTGACCAATCAAAATGCTGCGCAGGTTCCAAGGGATCCTCGGCATCAAGTGGCAACTGCTGAGGGTGGAGCAAATGCCTTTCGGAGAGAAGATGAAATGGGTGAGTTATATTTTTATTAGATCACTGTAGAGTTGAAGATAGTCAGCTACTTCAAATAATCCTCAGCTTTGAGACTACTATAAAAGTACATTAAGCATGTTCAATGGATGTGTATAGTGATGCCATGTTAACTATTCTGTCAGAAAAATCCCTGCAGATTTTAAGTTTTGAAAGAACTCTCTTTAAATATCAGGTTTTTTACCATTAGAAAATTTCAATTTAAAAAACACCCCTATTCCTTTGCAACATATGCATGTATTGTTAAAGACACTACTATCAATGATTTGATAAATCAGAAAATCGACAAAATCATCAAAAATCAGATTTTTGCATGTCAGTAACAAGTATAGGTATCTTAACATACCCTCACAGCGGCTCAGAAGACCTTCCCATTTCACCTACAAATTCATTTTTCCATGCCACCGGGAAGCTCTCATAGCAATAAACCATAATCATAGTTCTGCAAAACAAACATTCCTTTTAGGTTATCGAGAGCTACGCTTAAGTCTAATGGGTAACTGCTGAAAGATCAAGAAATGGTTCTCGATTGCTATGCGCACTTTTTTTAAACAGTACTTTTAGTATTTCTTCATCATCTTGAGAATCTCTTGAAACCTGCCAGAAATCTAGTATCAACTGTAGGGCATTTAGTGTGTATGATTGAGCGAACAGGAATTGGGCATAACATCCTCCAGAGGCATGATTAAAACAACGGCGTGTAATATGAGACTACTTATGTCACCTGCCTGCCCGCAATGGATTAGCATATTTTGTGTTGACAATTTCAATTCGTACTTTGTAATTGAATATATTTTTGCCATCATGAATTTCCTACCATCTAAAGTTGAATTTCTAGTAACTACAATTTTCCATGCATCGCATCCAGCTTTTACTTATTCGTATAGTGTTTGTTGGGACATTTTGGTAAAAAATTGATAAAAACCTATAAAAATGGTAACTGGGGACTGCAAACTTTAGTCTGGGAATTGCGACGAGTCTATAGGCAAGGATATATGATTTTATCATCATGTCTATTCTAGGCATATCAACAAATTCAAAAGTGGTTAATATAGAATATTTAATATAACAAACCTTGAATGAAGAGAGACAATCCTCCTTGACGTTCTTCCCCCTTTTAATTTTTTTTGTGTGTTTGGTGAAAGACTGTTGAAAGGGATGCAATCATGTTTACAGACTGGGCATCAGAAATTCACTGCTCTGTACCCAACATTCCTGTGTATTAGTCCACCTCATACCAGAAGTAACAGGTTTTTAAGTGTCAAATCATACTCAAGTTGTTTTGACAGTGTTTAGTATGCTTATTCCTATTCAAGGCGATCAACCTGAAGAATGTCACAAAACATTCAGTCACATGCTGTAGGTTCAAACCAGAACCATCACCCTATATCCAGTCACAATGGCCCTGCAAGCAATGCAGAAATGAAGACTGCCAAATGAGTGAACAGTCATCTGCCTTCCTATTTCAATTGGTCATGCTGGTAGAGTACAAATCCATACATGGAGATATATCAATGGCAAGCGGGGCAAGGACAGCATGTTTCGCGGTCAAGAAGATGAAAGAGGTAACGTTCAAATATGCAAGTACAAACATTTGCAGAATAAGCCGCCGTATATATGCTAGGTGGAAAAAACCACCAGCCATATATCTCTGCAGGGACTTAAACAATAGATCATGGAATTGTAGATCAAGCTCTAACTGCTAGTACTATGCAGGCCCATTCCATGTCAACATGCGAGATGTGCACCGCAGCACGTCAGTGTGGTTGTGACATTAATTAGATAAAACAAAAAATGGGGGAAAAAATTTAGGGGGTCACCAATCAATGTGCCTTGTGCTGAAAAACAATGAAGACATCAAAGACACCAAGCTGGTTCTTTCCTGAAATCCTAGAAAAATGATCTAGAAAGTATTGTGTACTTCAATTAATACAGATGTTCAAGGCCCGTCCAATGAAAGCTCCGAGGAAATGGAAAATATGCATCCAGCTGATGGCAAAATAACTCGGCTCAACCACAACTAGCAGCAGCAGCAACAACCCAGCAACAACACACAACCGCAGGTAAGCCGGATCATCTTGCTTATAAAGCCTAGCTGTCATGAGTTATTAGAGCGGTAAAATAATAAGAATATGTAATTTTTAAAGCTCGACATATCCACGTAAAACGTGATCAAGGCGCTATGCGGCAGCCATGAAGGCGCTCGCACATCAAGAACCCTAATAACCAGAAACAGATTTATTATCCAAGAAGCTCGAGTTTAGAATCGAGGAAAGCTCGATACCGAGAAAACCTGCGGGAAAACACATTGATCGGACACCAAATTCACCATTAAGCCACCGAGAACGAGGCCCTGCCGGGAATCGAACCCGAGCCCTCATTGGTGAAAGGCGAGGAAGATGCGCTGCGCCAACTCGTGTCCTACATTTCAATTAAATCATATAAAACAATCTTATAGCAATGTCCTACATTCACAGACATTAGGTGATTTACAGAGACCAATGTATAAAAAAAACAGTTTAATGATGTAAGAGAAACACAGTTAAACATAATGATTTTTTGGGCTAAATTAAAGGAGCAACAATGGGAGTAAATTATGCATGGGGTTGGCAATAATGCATTCCATTCCATACGTGTCAACATACTACACATCTCCGTAAGTACCGGGTTCTGTTAACTTTACTAGTGAGTTTTAGAAGTCCATGGGAGCTAAATGCAAGATGAGATGTGTATGCAGTAGTAGCTCATTGATGTCATCAGGCCAGATCCATGGAGGGTCTTGTACACCTACCTCCTGAACTCTTTAATATAGTGGATGCCCCACACCCTAACCATGCTGCAGCGTTCTGGTTGTGTTAAAATGTTTTTTTTTAACCTAGGCCAGTATAGAGTACTATCCCTGCAGCGCAATCAAGTGGGAGGAGGTGAAAGCCTTCACAGGGTGTTTTTGTTTCTCAGGCTAGGATGTCCTCATCTCTTTGATAAGCCATGTTCACACAGTCATGAAACTCCAGAGGTTTGAAAACTCAGAGTGAAAATTAATTCCCATTATTTTATTTCACCCATCGGTTGTGTCCCACATGGCCGAAACTCCGAAAATCACCCCCCCAGCGACCTTCCCCTCCGCTTCCAATCGGAGTGTGGCCGGAACTCATCATATACGAAAGTCGTGACTCCTGCGCGCGCTATATTCAACCACAGGAATTTGTTACATGATGCAGGTCGTGACCTTGCGAGGTCACCACAGCTCACTATCCCCCGAAGCTATCCACACCGGCCGACACTCCAACACTCTGGATGTTCGTGAGTTTCAGGTTTCACCCCCTATGTTTTTTTGGGGGGGGGGATAAAACTCCGTAGCCCTTTGTTCAAACTCTGGAGTGTAAAAACCTGCATGCTCCACCGGCAAACCCCATCGACCAACGGCAGAGTTTTTAAAACCTTCAGAGATTTAGCCTCTGTGTGGACAGGACTTGAGTCCAAATGATGAGAAGCAGGCAGTGAATGAATGATGATAGCCCTCACATTGGGATGCCTAGATTGAATGACAAGCATTGTAGGTCTAAAGAAATGTCATGTTTCCTCGGTGACCTGGGCCCTTGCCTAACATGAAGAGGAAATGGGCGGTAAAAACATTGTGTTTTAGAAATTTGGCAGTTATTGAATAATATTGTAACTTAGCCCCCAAATTGGTAAAATTGTTGTGCTTTTCAGTGAAAATGTGAAAGAATACTGTAAATAATTTCAAAAAACACATGCCACCGCTGAGCAACCACTCAAACCTTTTGATAGAAGGAACACGCTATTGTTTCGGCCTTGTTTCGTTCTTCATCAATTCCTTACATTCTTTTTTTCATTCCTTTGTGAGATGCTCCAAAATCACTATGAATTCCGCCTTCTAAAGTATGTGCATTTTCCTTTATGGAGTGCCTAACAGTTTCAAGAGTATTAAAAATTTGAAACATTTTTACGTAAACTCATTAAAATGTGTTAATTATTTAAAAGTAAACAAAACACATCCGCAGTGAAACAGCAATGAAATTAGTGTATGAAAATCTTGCACAGTTATTACAAAAGATTAAGTTATGGTCATGGTTTCCACACCACAGATGTGTCCAGTGCAGAAGACATGCGAAATAAACTGACGAGAAAGTTGGAGCAGCTGAAAGGGAGAAGAAATGATAGCCGTCCACCAGATGCACCGCCTCTTCCCGGTCGTAGTTGTTTTTTTTTGTTTTTTTTAATTTTATTGATGATGTCACGGACATGCTAATCATAGGGTGCTTCAGTCCAATGGATCTTGTGGGCATATTGTTACCCACCCCACTTTTATAAACAAGCTTCAAGCAAAGCTCTCTCATTCACACCTTGCTTGGGTCATGGTTTTCAGGTAAGCCTAAAATTGAATAACAAGGGGTGTTACATATCATGCAAACACATAATGAAACAAACCTGTTACTGCGCTTGTGTCCCACTGCGGGAGCTTGCAAACAAGATAGTCGGAGAGATATGGTCCCAAGTTATGGCCTGACGGAAAATTGAGTATATACACAATTTTTTTGCTGAAAAATTATTTGGCCATTTAAACCACTTGAAATGTATGTTTGTACAGTGGTATGGATCAAAGTAACATTTCTACTGCCATTGCAACATTGCTTTCGGGATTGAAGGCTGTATACGTATAATTTGTGTCAAGTATTTTTTGAAGATGTTCACGTTTTTGGCTTCCATATTGATTGACGTCATGGTACAGTTTTAAAAAGTTAGAAATAACCATTGATTGTGTCTAACAACATGAACCTAAGTACTTCATGTCGATTTTGTAATCGCAGGTATAGGGCCTATTTTGACATTAATTGGATTGGGTGGCTTCCTTTTGATTTGAAGTATGACTAATGTTTTACAAGTGCCAATACACTTGTTCATTGGGATCATATAGATATCTAGTACTCCATAGTTTGATATAATTGGGTTGAATAGATAATTCATCATGTATATTGGCGACGCCATCTTGATTTCTCAAACGCCAAGGATGGCCCAGGTGGCACCCGGCAGATTATAATTCTACACACCCTAATTCTATCATTTTCATCGGCAAAAAAATTGTGTATATATACATATGGCAGTGGGGTTTGACCCCCCACCCTTTTTAATTTTGATCCCCACCACTTTTTACTGCGCACCCTTATACTGAAAATTTTCGGACCCCACCCTTTTTAATCAATAGCAAGCAACATAAAACTTCCATCATAGATTTGCAACATGTGTCACTGTATAATAACAGTGACAATTATATATCATATTAATATTAATATTTTTTGTTTGCCATATCCAAATGAGCACAGGATGGGTACACGTCTGAACCATATAGGCAGGGGTTTGCCCCCCCCACCCTTTGATATTGACCCCCACCCTTTTTTACAGAGGCACCCTTATACTGAAAAATTTGGTTTCAGCCCCCCCCTTTAAAACTGATTTTCAGGATTTCCACCGGCACCCCTTTAAAAAGGTGGAACTTGGCCCACATGTATACTCAACTGTAACGTGTCACATAACGTTCTCTGAAAGAGGGTTCCAGTAATCTGTGTAGCGGGTGATACTATTGAACAGCGTCTAAATGCTTGGTTTCAGCACTTTAGCTCACTTCTTGTTAAATCAGAATAAAGCAACACCAAGTGCTAAGATACTTTCTTCAACCATAAAATGGCAGAGATAGCTTGCCTTTCCAAACTGGTCCTGGTGAAAGTTTAAAAAACACCAAGATTCTAGGTCCACACGATATCCCAGCAGTATCTGGTAGCACTTTCATAAACATGGTTAGACATCTGTAATGAAACCTGTAAAGGAAGCAAACCTGCAGCTTTCTCAATGTTGTCAATTTAATTATCATTTAAAAGGCAAATGATGATGAGGGCATTGTTTTTGCTAATTGTCAAGCTTGTTATCTTGCATCTTCTGAAGTGTGTGCGAAGAAAATTGCATCATGCGTTGCGGAGATATCATGTTAGGGTCCATATGAAAAATTATTTTCCACATAAAGGTAACCTTCGGTGGCTACTCATGTATGTGGACTTATGTTAATATCACAAAACAAATACTAATTAAATTTCATAAATGTTTCATTAATCAATTATATGCAAATATGTAATTTAATCTGTAACATATTTCCCTGTACAAATGAATGGTAAATATATTGCTCGGAAAACAGCTTAGTAAAAATAGTATAATTGATCTAACACCCGTTTTTTGCTAACATAGTTAATTTAATCTATTTTTAACTTGAAACAACTACTAGTTAAAGTTTAAGTGTATCACATTTGAGAAATTAAAAAACAACATGGCCTCTTTTGGGTGAAAATTGGCACTCATGAAAATCAATGTTTCACCCTAATTTCAAGGTTGAATAATATTTTTCAATTTTTGTGGGCCACCAGCATAGTTGGCAGGACCACTTTGCAATCCGTTGTGCATGTGTATGTAAGTATGTGTGTGTCACTAAAATGTTTTAACTTAAAAGTTTTTATGGAGCGGCACACAGCTTATATCCTTTGAATGTAATGAGTGCTAAAGCTGAGAACCATGAAATTCTAGTTTCTTCTTTGTCGTTAATGTTTTAAAGTAGTCTTGACATGTGATTAGCTTTCATTGAAATATTCCTATGGGAAATGCGTTTTTAGGTTTCAGGTCTATAGGGACCCCTTTGACCATGCCCATGCCCAAGACCTTGACCACTTAAAGACACTATCAAAGAAAGTAAAAAAAATCATCAAAAATCAGATTTTTGCATGTCTGTAACATTCACAGGTACCCTAACATATTCTGTAAATGATAAGGCCAGAACCAACCTAATAAACACAATATAATAAGCGAATATATTAATCATTACTGTCTGTACAGACACTTACTACAACACGTAACTGAAGAGTTGTAGCTTTGAACACTGTCATTTTCTTCCTTTTCTGCTAATTCTTCAGTGGAAAAAAGTAACTTAAGAAAATTATACAGACTTATCCTTTACTTTAAACTATTCCCTCAAATTTCAAAAATGTTGACTCTTTCCATTAAATCGCTGATAGTGTCTGTAAGTGTTAATTGACTTGGAATTCTGTAAAGGCCTTTCATATCGTCGCCCACATCACATACCGTCTTATCTGACAAAACACTGTTTTCCGAGAAAATTGTGATTGAAGATCTTTCAGGGAAAACCTTCTTTCATGTACAACATTTAGCCCGTGTATAATTATTTTATGGCAAATAATACTTAGAAGAGACTTTAAACTTTGTTTTAAAGTTGATTTTAATAAGATTATATCATGTTTTATACTCTAAATATGTCTCCAAAGTCATAGATCTCTATGTGAAATTCGATATTTTGATTTCTGCTCCCGATTTTGCGGATAAGACGCAGATAAGACAGAATGTGAAAATCGTTTTATGTGCAGGAGAACGCTCGTACTGTAGATAGGACGAAGATAAGACAGTATGTGAAATTCATTCCCTGTGGAAGAGGATGCTCACACTGTTGATACGACACAGATAAGACCGTATGTGAAACACGTTTCATGTGAGGAGAACGCTCGCACGGTAGATAGGACGAAGATAAGACAGTATGTGAAATTCCGTATGCCGAATTGGCCAGATAGATCTGTATGTAAATGTGAAATTTTTAAATAATCATAAAAAGACACATAGGCCTAATTAATATCTCAGTAATTAGGGCACACCCACTTCTGTAGTTTGGTGTATTTGTAGTACTCAACAATATACATCCACAGACCAAATATCTCAAAAATGTCAGATAAGACAGTATGTGATGTGGGCGACAATATGGAGTTTGAGCCTTTGTGGTTTACTGCCCTATCCTCAAAGTTGCAACTTTGTTCATCTTAGGTAAGATGATAATCAGTTTGATCATGACCATTTTTAAGTTGACTTGGGAGTTTAGAAAGGGTATATCTTAATTTGCAATTGAGCTAATCAAGAACTTTGAAAGGACAACTACTAAAATTATGCATTGTTTACATTGATAATTGGCATGAGTTCAAAGGTTATCAGATCATTTTTAAAAATGTCTAAAATGCTGTTTCTTCTGCAGAAATGAATGAGCATTCTCTCTAGGTCCATCATTTTCTATTTATTAATTATAGCAAAAGTCAGCTGAGTTTAGCTGAGGTTAACGGTCAGTACAAGGTCAAGTAACTTTTGAGCTACCTCACCATTGATTTTGCTCCAAAGCTTTTTAAACGCCTTATTGGTTGTTGCCTATCTAATATGAGATGATATTAGATGGTGTGCGCTGTCACACAAGTGTTTACGTACGCACGTATATGGTTACGCATTACACACGAGTAGTGTGGGTTGGTTAATTTTTGACAGTGCGGGAATAATTCTATCTTTTAAATTAATATAATCAAAAGAGGAAATATTTTCAGTGGTTTAAACAAAACTAAATCAGATATTTTCTTGGCGAGGGCGATATTTTCTGTTATCAACCGAAAAAAGCCATCCAATATTATTATTATTATGCAAGAAGAAGCTGATCGACTTGACAAAAATAGTTTTAAAATGGCTTCAAAATTAATTCAAAGAGAATATTTTCTTGACAAGTTGCAGATTCGAATGCCCAATATTTTTGCATATTTTGCAGTGTTGGGTGGTACCCACTAATCACGCAGCGGTATTGCACCACGCGAAAGCTTCTGATGCATAATAATGTGTCATATTGGATGGGTCCCAATTTTTGTGTCATATGCAAGAATTGCAAAAGGCAATGAAGAGTCACAAATGAAGAGTCACAAAATGTTGATAAGTTGTGTCTTTAAATGAAATTTGAAATTAATCATAATGTGTGGACTAGTAACAACCATTTGGGTGGTTGAGATTTTGTCTGTGCCATTTTTGTATAATTTCTGAGGGTTTAGGGAAACTGCAGTTTTAATCTCTAGTAACATTCAACTAGGCTTGGACGTTTTGAAAACATGCAAAATCTTTCAATGCGCTCAGCTCAAAAATCAGCCTTCATCATATGATTTTCATTTTTGTTGAAGAGGTATGGTCCTTATTCCCAAAAATCATTTTAAATAACACATTCGTTTATAGCCAGTAACATTGACGTTTGGTTAGAGGTCATTTTGTACACAACAAGTCTATGGGGAGTTATTTACTGTGTGAATCCTATAGAGTCCTCATCATAAACTTATCACACAACTTTAACAACAATATTTCATTTATCCTCAATCATACATCGGTATAACATATTACATACAATATGATCCATAAGATTTTGTATACATGAAATAAATGAATGGATCGTACTGGAAAGTACGCCGAATAAAGGCCTGTCAATGGATATCGCCCAAGCTTTTGTTTGAAGCTGTTTGAGTCAGGTCACAAAAACTTTAATGTTTCTGCAATTGTAAACAATCAATCTATATACTCTATGATCAATTTGAGCCAATTTAAGAGGTTTCCAAGTAGATTTTGTGAGTTTTAGTTGGTCCAATATTGAGATCGAATCAGTTCTAGCTTAGGCTTGATCACAGTTTTACTCATGACATGACTCCTATCGTAGCGTACACATCACTGTTTATTGATTCAAAATTTTTGCAGCCATGCACTCTCGTATCATGTTATGTGTACAATGTGGTCCTCCTATTTGTTTTCAAATGCTCACATTCAAGATGGGCAAACCATATAGGCATAGGTCTAGTATGTCATAGCATGTAGGCTACATTCTTTTTTTTTTTTAATGACTACACGGGCACATTTCAGTAACATGGGGTGGGGTACCCCCCCTGGTGGGGTGCAAGCTGCATACAAGACTTTTCATGAAGAACTAGAACCTCTTGTCTCAGATGATGTATCCCGCATTGCCATATGGCGTGATAGGTTGGGACTGTGCTGAAATCCCAAGCATTTGCTCATGAGATCGTGGTGTAAATGTGGAATGATCCACTGCAAAGAAAATGCGAAAATGCATGAGCCCCAATTCTCTTTCAATCCATTTTATACATTAACGAAATTGACCAACTATTGCATTTTTTGTGCTCCAAAATGCCTCGAGACACCCCTAATGCCACATTAAAAATTTTTGGTGTGCCCCATGCCTAGTAGCGTCCCACGCTAGCATCGGTATCACCCATCCTTATCGTCACTGGCACCCGAATCCTTGCTCTTTTTTGTGTCTCCGTTTTCGGGGCACCATGTGGAATTTTTTTGGGAATATTTATTCCATAATTTTTCCCTTATCGCCATTTATTGGAGACATATATAGATATATTATATCGCTCTGGAGGACGTTTTTTATAACTACTGTTCATCAGAGTTTTGGTGGATGACTTGCTGAATTGTTTTGAAGATTTTTCAAGATCAGATTTCGGAGATCAAATTCGAAGATGTTTGACTCAAGTATTATGTATTATCCCTTCACATGGTTCCCCGTTAGCTCAGGCCGTTTTTCGTGTGAGCTTGTACTGCGGGTAATTAATTTGGGCTTATTCCTTGGCCAGTTTAGCTCCCCCCTATGTAAGTCCACAATTTGACCACCAGGGCATGTTGGGGACCTGTCCCTGTCGCTGTCCCTGCTCCCTTGCAATTATTTATATTTACTAGTTCGCCCTTGTTTATAGCCTCACAGTGCAACCATGT
>JAMKCH010025935.1:0-18927 GCA_023653785.1 Ophioderma brevispina
CTTTCCAACCTATAAGAATTACTCCTATGAGAAAAAATAGCCCCCCTCTTTGGTTCTGAAGACATTTTCTTGTACCGGTGTAGGTCTAACTAATAACCTATCGAAAGTACACAGCTAATATAACAAGCCCAATTTAACGCGATTCTCATCAAACAGGAGGAATTCTAATATGCATGGGTAGTCCGATGTACTTAACCCTTTCCAATAATTCTGCACTAACCCCAACCACGCGACGCGAATGCTTCTAAAATCTAAGCCATTAATCATATTACTAGAACGGCATCCAACACCGACTCGTACCTATTGCACCCACACGAATGCAACCAAATAGAAGACACGTACTAATGATCCTAAGTTTAATGCGAAAAAGTATTCCTACGCTGTCTACCGTCCATTGTTCGCGAACGCCCGCGTAAGTCAGCAACTTGAGAAATCGTACAAGCGCTCGCAAAAGTACGTATATAACTTACGATTCAAGTTTTCGCGGACGAACCCCAGGGCTAGAATAATAACATTTGCAATCATCGCTTACATTGATCATTGGTTGTGTAGTTCATTAAATACGTTGATGACAAAAATTACAGTGATGGCAATTTTGCATAAATTTGCATAGGCTATAGGCTGGTGACATTTTAAAAGAGGACTACTATGGCGACTTAGTGTTGAAATGTGTGAATTGTTGCTGGGTCAAGATGTTTTCAATATACAATTTCCAGAATTGTCTGAGTCACGGGAAATTTTATACAATTACACCCGCTATTTTTTCAAGATGGCTTAAACATCCGTCAAGAAAACCGTATATTTCTTATTGTCAGAACCTAAGACGATGATTTTGGTGGTCACATTAGTGGTTCTGGGTCAAGGAGTTCAATAAAAATATTCTCAAACGTAGATGAATATAAAAGTGAGGTTTATTTGCATTTTCACTTTCCAAGATAGCCCAATTTTTTTAGTACAGTAACAAGTACACAAGAGTGTTACTTACTGTCAATGTCCGGCTTAATGGGGCAAAGTGATAAAAAATTATAACACCAATGCTTGATAATTAATACCAACAACAGAATCTTTAGTCACAGTACTACTCTCTTTAGAACCTCCTAACCTGCGCTTTATGGCCGATGAACGAAAACCCAATCATTTACTACCATTAGTGTGTGACCAATAGGCCATTTTAATTGTTTGAAATTCGGAGTCATTTTCTCTTGGCCATTAATCTGAACAAAAAATCAAGTTTATCTATTAAAATACTACAGAGGCCTAAACTATCAGAATTCCCATGCAATCCCTATATGTTTTGGGTGAATACATAAGAGTAGTCAATGTGTCTTTTTTCGTGTCACAATGGTAGTCTATGAATACCATACGCACGACTCATCTGACATTTTAAATATTCCTGTTCAAAATCCTTGACCTACAAACATCCACTTTGGTCACCAAAATCGGGGCATCCTAGGTGATGTCTAGCATGATGTATAAATCGATTGTCTTTTATATGTTGACTCTTGGAAAATAGTGACGTATACAACTGCCAGTTACTTTATAATTCATCTGGCAGTTTTGTTAAATATTTTTTATTGACTCCTTGACCCAGAAAATTCCTTTACATTTGACACCACCATCATCTTCATAGGCTATATCAGGGTTTTTCCCAAAAGATAGTTTCCTTCCCCCTAAAATAATTCTAGGACTTTGTTGCATCCTTTCACTTAGAACTGGATGTTTAGAAAATTTCAAAAGTTTTTTGAAGAGAGAAACATTTGGCCTCTCCCCATAAATCCTTACCTTTCAAAAATACTTTTGGCATCATCAACACACACTCCATTTTTCCAAAAATGATGCTGTCAAAAAAGTGGCACTTTTATCGTATTCAAAGGTCTAAAGTCAGAAAGTATCATTTACAACACAAAACAACGGCTTCATTTCCTTTCTTCATATCCATTACGGTCTGAAAGTAAATAAGCTTAAACCATGAACGCATAGGCCAACAATAAGACAAATATGCAGACCAACAAACAATGAGATGAGATTTTTAGTAGCAGTAATACTCACTCGAAATGTGAAGCACGTCGACACATAAAGGAGACCTGGCTCAACGCGGTGGAAAATATCCAGCGAGCATGGAACCACATTCATCAACAGAACATCAGCAAAATGGTAAACAACATGGGTTAAACACTAAATCATGTCCTTATTACCGATGGAGGAAACATTGAGTCTCACCCTGATGACAAAACAATTTATTCTTATTTTTGCTTTGCAGGCATTTCAAACATTACCTCTTTTCTTCATAACAAGAATGCAAGAAAAATGAGTATTTAACGCTTACACCGCATTCTTTGTTTACTGCATATTTGTCTCGTTTATTTGTTTTGAGACCATGGGCGTCACTGTCTTAAAGCTTATTTACCTCAGATCGCATGAATATGGAAATGAATCGTTCTTGTAATGGTAATTTCTTACTTTAGTAACCTGTGAATACGGTAAAGTGCCACTTTTCTGACACACCAATCATTTTGGAAAAAGGGAGTGTGTGTTGATGCAAAGTTGTTGTCGAAAGGCATGACTGTGGCAGAGCCAAATGTTTCCTCTCTTCAAAACTTTTTACAATCTCACCAATCATCCAGTTCTAAGCGAAGTAATGAAACGAAATGTCCTTGCATTTTAGAGGGGGAGAACTGTTTCTTGGGAACCCTGTATTAAGAACTGTTCAGGTTTTTATCAATAAAATGTCATGCCATCTTTGAAAAATATTGGCACAGCAACCATTTTTTAATTTGGGGTAATATTGTTTTTGAACTCCTTGACCCAGAAAAAAAATATTTTACGCCAAAATTGATTCTTAGGTGTTTTAGCTTTAAGATGGCTTCTGATTTTGGAAAATGCCGTCGTATGCCAAACTGCCACCACTTTAATTTTTGTCATCAACCCGTTTTTCATGAACTCCAAGCTCTACAATCATTTTAGCTATTATTACAAATGTAATTATTTCGGCCCCAGTACCACTCTTCTAAACTGGTTTGGTCTGCAGCACTAAGAGGTACAAGCGAGCTCCCTTTGTGGTAATTATTTCTTGAGCCTACTCCATCAGCTCTTCTTCGCTCATAGCTGAACAGAACATCCTGTTTGCCAGCAATCCTTTGATAAGCCAGTCAAGTGGATGTCCTTGGTGATTCCAGAATCTTATGGAGTAATATCGTTGATTAACAGTTGTCAGAGGCTGCTGATAGGTCGAATAACACAACTCCGGTTACCATACCAAAATCCCCCGCGATACCATATCCATCCTCAATGTGTTATTAGTTTTTGAGTACTTGACTTTTTGTTGATTTGGCGTGGCCGGAAACCTGCTTGTTTCTGGTATAGGTGTTCGTCTATACACAAAAGGTGCATATGTTTGAGCAGGAAGACGTTCAAAAGAGCTGTTAGGTGGTCTTAGAATTGATCTTGGTCTATAGCCTGGGGATTGGATGGGTCTTTCCCATGCTTTAGGAGTGCCATAACATGCGCTTTCCTCCATCTTTAGTAACCTGTGGGAATAAGGCAGCAATTGTAGTGCTCAAGAAGGCGACATAACAGACTACAGAATCAATAGCCAATTTTAGTGAGCGCATTGTATTTGAAGTTGCGCGCGTATGTGATGGCATCGCTCTAAAACGAAACGGCCACCCGGGATACAACTTCTTTTAAACAGGTGTCTCTAGATGTTCGGGTAGACCAAGATGTCCGCCGTTGCTCCATTCATCTAATATAAAATTTATGTTGTGTAGCCAATCCATTGTATAGAGATCGGTGTTCTGATCCAGCTGATTAGCACATCCTTTATCCCCGTTTATATGGCAACAAGTGATTCCAATTCTGATTTGATCTTGTTGAAAAAAAGTCACTCAGACGGGCCTCGATTCCTCTATTAAGAACTCTTCTCTTCTATGCCTCTTGGGGTAGCCTGTAGACGCAATGTTCCCGGAACCACCGTAGGTGGCCAGCACACGATTAGGGCTTTGACGGGAACACTCTAATTACTTTCTTACAAATACCAGGTAATGACTAAAACGCCCCAGATATCCATGAGGGTAGCCAACATTTGACATTGTATCTCAGTGGAACGACTTAGAATGGTATTTTTCAACAGGGTTGGAAACGCTGAAACATACGAAACTGGAGCATAACCCATCTGAGCCAAAAAAGTTAATTTTAGATTTTATTTAAATGACCCGTGACGTCACGATGGAACGTCATAGAGCCATTCCATGTAGATCAACATGAGTGTCTTGCTCCGTTCTTTCTTCTTCGTCTTCGAGGCCGTCTTCAGAAGCATTCGGATGCTTGGAAACGTCCCCAAAACCCTTTTTTTTCTTTCACAATTGATACAAATTGACTGATTGGAGTAATTGTTTAGTTTTTAACAATCGAATCATCTTCGCTACGCAAAAGTGTACATTTAAAACTTTTGTAAAAAAGTATGAGGTAAGTTTAATTATTATAAGTTTCAACACTAACAGAAGCAAAACAACCGCGTGGCGCAGTTTCAGGGTCTTAAGTCCTGGACTCAGTGATTTTTAAATTTTTCCCGCTGCGAAGGTGGTTCGGAAAACCCCATCGCAAGGGCGCATTATTTTTTTCGTTCCTCTTTTAACTTCCTCTAATTAATACTTGTAAGCACTAATTGTATTCAAATACTAATTAGATTTTAATTTTATTATCGAAAAACACTGTATGCCGAATCGGGACCGTATCAAATTAAAATACACTCGTACAAGACAAGGTATTGGTGAGATATCGTAATGGTGTAGCTCGTTCACGTATGATTGCACGTCGTCCGTACGTACCTCCATTTAGAAGGAGATAGTAGGGGCTATCGCAGCGGAAAAAGGCCAGAGCCAACCTAGGGCTATTTATGGTGGTGAAAGCGGGTGATACACTAACAAATAAAGAACCCCAAAAAAGTAACGCAGCAAATGTCCTAAATAACCCCTATAGGTTACAACATTGGTCTTTGCACGAAAATATAAAATCATATCAATAGTTCGTTTTCTTCTCCCTAAATTTTGCTAGCCCTTCTTGCCACATGGCGATCATATTGCCAGCACAATACCCATTATAAGAAATTTCCTCCCTTTTAAAAGTTCAGTAAAGCTATAGCCATTAGCTCATAGTGATTGCCATTCAGTGAAAGTCGCATTCTTCCCGTGGAGTGTGTGTCACAATATGCATGTTTGTGTTTGTACTAATGTCCTGGTGCAACTTTGAAAATGTGACACATTTTCGTAAAATGGACATTGTTGTTTGCTATATTGACACAATTAGCAAGAAAGTGTCAAAATTTTGCAGAAAAAACTACTATTGATATGATTTTTTATGTTTTCCGTGCATAGACCAATGGTTTGTAACTTATGGGTGTATTAACATGCTGCGTTACTTTTTTTGGGGTCTTTTAATTATCATGATTATGTATGATGAAAAACATCCAAATCAGTAGGGGCGAGAGGATCCATTCCCCTACAGGAACACAAAATTATGTGCGACATCAAAACATGTTCATACAGTAGCCAGAACATTGAAATCCCTTCAGCATGCTGCAACAACACCCAAGGGCCCTTGGAGTTCGAAATTGTAAGAATTTTCATTATTGATGAGATATCCATGCATTTAGGATTTGCACCTGTCTAATGCCCATCATGCCCCCCATTGCGCCCAGGTGATGGCGCCACAACATCTATAAATGAACGGTAGCCCCCTTCATCTGGCTAGACGCAACACATGGCATATATGCCTCTCTCTAGTTCCGAAAACTCTTGAAATTTGGAATGAGAGCAGCTACCCACCATATTCCCGGCTACTATTTCAATTATCGTTTAATTATTTTTTTGTTCTTTGTGGAAAAACCTTTATATGAACGGATAGAACTTGGAATAATTCCCAAATCAGAAATGATTGAGATTGTGTAACGAAGGCGTTTGATATCGCTGCCGATGATACTCTGTTTGAGTATTTGGTTGGTTGGTTGATCTGGTTGGTTATCTGTAAAATCAATTAACAATGTCTCACTTAAATCTATTCAGGTGTGTTTTTCTGTGGCAGTGTGTTGCTCTCTTTAATACTGAGGTATAGTTGTGGTAGTTATTGGCAGGTATTCTTTAGTGGGGTCCATGTCTAAAATGCATGATGTCCAAGATCGCATTAAGAATATTCGTACCTCTGAAGAGAGGCACAAAGATTTGGCTATAATGAATGAATCAGTGATGTCCGTGGAATCCGGCATCCATTTTGGATGAAGGTCATAAGAAACAAAAATAATAATGGGGGTTTATCCAATGAAATTCCAGTCCCTGATCAAAGAATTCTTCTTCGCTGGAGTGGAATACTATCTTCAGCTAACTTAAATGGTGCAACGAGAAATTTTGAGGCATCCAAATTGGTTATCATATAGTAAAATTTCATATGTGGGGCCATTCTCCGTAAAGTGTTCAAGTTTATGTCTCCAAATGACGCTTAATGGGTCAAGCATTAAGGAATTCCAGAAAATCATTTGGAAAGCGTAACTTTAATATTCTCAGAACACGGACCAATCATGGGGGATGCTTAACAATATATCCGGGTGTAGTATATTGCCTCACGTAACAACTAATAACGTCTCTGTCGTAACGTATCTGTCGGGCCTTTTCTTGGTCGTGCTTGTTCTTGATGAAAGTATGTGCTTCCCCGACTTAGTCTCTATACGTTTATCAGGTATTACCTTCATACTAAAGCATTGGTTGGTTATTCGACTTTATGTATCAGCGTATTGCCAGAGCGTAGCAGGAGGGAGGTTAACGATCTGTCGCGGTTGAACGTAATAGAGGGATTTCTTTTTTCTTTTCTTTCATTACTAACTAGGCTTGAAAATTTGACGTTGAAACCAGATTTTTATGCAAAACCTGTATAATATAACCTTGACTTATTGACATCTCGTTCTCGAGTTAAATCACATATGGGAACATAGGTAATTCAGTTTAGTTTTAAGCAATTTTGTATCCATTTGAATTTTGTAACGTCCTTCCTGCAATATGGGCGACATGCTCTCAGAGAACTCTTGCGAAACGTTAATCATCCAATATTAATCATGTGTTTTTAAACTACACTTAGTGCATAATAGATGCGATAAATATCAATGCAATCTGGATTTGCGCCTGCCTTGTGTAACGAGCAGGGCACACTTTTAAAGAAGGTTGGGCTGGCGCCATTGCGAAAAGCAAGGATTATACATCTTTAGCCTTATTGCTTGATACTTCTCATCCCGGTTACAACATCTAGTCCGATCATTTTGAAAACGTACTCCTAACGTATAATTTATTTCATAAACTTCATTCTTAAAGGCCAAAACAAGCTTGCAAGTCTTAAATTAACTGTGCATGACTGTGAGCGAACACTAAAACGCTTTTTGAACACTTTATCGGAGAATGGACAAGATGACACTCAATATATTTCTTACCTTGTATTTGGCACAGAAATGTCTTAAAAGAGAAAAAAAGTTATTTTGATTTACTACTTATATTTCAATATAATCATAGGCTGAATTTTCGTATTTTGCTCCGATAACTAATTAAAAATTTACCATTTTTGTAATCCAAAACACAATTTTCTGCTTAAAGGCCGACTCAGAGATTTCCTGAGGAGGGGGCGCCCTCAATTTCCAAAAACATCGTGTTTTTGCATGGACATAAGCTTGTCCATTACAACACTGTGTGGGAAATTGCTAAGCTTAAATCGAATTCCTTCATATAGAGAAAATCACAACTTTGTTATAACAATTCCGAGAATCCGGAATTTTTATATACACAGTATCTTGTGGGACGTAATACTACACATAATGTTTACTGCATCAAAACAAAATCGATTCGTCTCAAATTTCTGGATTGTTCATTTTAGGTTACTATATTTTAGTTTTATAAGTTGAACTATTTTTTCATTATTATAATATTTCGAAATCTCTGAGTCAGACTTTCATCCTTTCAAGAATGGGGATATTTTTTGGGATGGAAATCTTTACATCAGGGCAAAATCACAGTACTTCGATTTTTTTTGGGAACCTGATATGTAAAATGCTCGTTCAGCAACCAAAAACAAGGGGCCCCCCCACCTTTAACCCTCGTCTACCGAAGGCTGGGGGAGGGGATGGCACCCCCGTCAGGTTTCCCCCGCTTGCTAAAACCCCCTCAGTTGGTACCAATTATTTAATGTAATCAATTTCACTTTGACATTTGCGCTCCTTTTGTATTTTTGCTAATCCTGTGGTAAATTGAATAGAAATGAGGTATCGCAATAGTGATGGATCTTGTTCCTGCACAAATGTTAGGTCACAGCTTACCAAGCCACATAATCCACCGTGAGTTTTGTGTTCAAATTAAGTTCCCTTTTTTCAATAAATAACTATAAGTTATTATTGAACCTCACAGTAGAACCTCAAAGTTTATTTTTTCCGTCGAACGATGCCAGCTCAATCCAAACTGGGGGGGGGGAAAAAAAATAACTTTCATATAGAAGTCCCAGGTATGAAAAGGAGTTTGCCGATTTGATTCCGTCCTTCGCTACTGCACAACATCATACAGAGCATGACGGAATCAAGGCAATACTTCCATTTGCGTACTTGAGACTTCTATGTGTCCTACGCAACACTGTGCGGGGATCACCAGTCTATAAACATCTTGACATCTATCACTGCATGGTCATAAACAAAGGCTCTGAGTTCCCACTAAACAAAGGGGAATCTAACGTCATTTGTCCGCTGCATACCAGGTGGATTTCCTTGTCAATAATGCCATTCTTTGCTTGAGTCAATGTAGCAGGTGGTATGTACCCATTGATCACTGATATTGAGAAAAGAATTGAGATGGCATTTTTTTCACTTTCATGAAAATGTGCAACCTTTACAATTGCCATAGCCAATAAATGGTAATTATAACATTTTATTAATATTGATAGCGGTAACATGGTTTTACTTCTGCGATGTATGTAATCAAATGAACTGTTTTCCTTTGTATCCATGGCGGGCCAAAAGCTGCTTCCTTTTTGTTCATACAGAGAAAACTAGTTAACATTTTATAGGAACGAGCATCGCAATGCTCCCTATACAAAAGTGTCGGCCGTTCCACGCACACAAATCTATAATATATAAATTGCATTGCTCCAAGATCAATCCATAACTTCCAACATCTACATTTCTTTGAAACGTTTCTCGGGGTTTCAAGGGAATACAATTCGCCCGAATATTCCGAGCTTCTTTTAATGGCACACTGGTCATCCAAGAAAACTATTGTATTTTTATTTTCGGGTTCAGTCGGTTCGATCGGTCGAGCCTACCATTTCAAGGTATTGTAATTAATGTTGTTAATATTAGTTAAATCTCAGTTTGTGCTATCATTCTTTTTAGTTGAGATGAAAAATTTCATGATATAAAGTCGAAATTCAAGTACTGTAACTACTGATTATTTTATTGAGATTTTCATTTAATACCATCGTAATAAATCAGCGAAGTCGTTCATATAATTCACGACAGTCCATGCACAACATGTAGTGAGTCATGTGTAGACGTGTATTCTGTACAATAAGTACATTACCCATTATGTTCTCTAACAAAAAGATGTCCCTCTGCCTATATCGAGTATATCATAATAAATTAATTCCAATTTATATGCCAAGAGCCAATAGGAATGCTTTCGGTGTATCGTTAGGGATTTTACCTGTTCAAGACATAATTATTTCATCATTTTGATGCCATATTTCTTGAAAATGGCATGAATTTCCAGCACTTTTGCTTCCCAAAATAAGAATTTTAGTTTATTTTTCATCCCCGTTTTTTTTTTTTGGTGGGGGGGGGGGGGTTAGAGTTCCCTGTTTGGCGCTTTTCAGAGGTTTTCGCCAGTTAAAGGTTTCTTGAGTGTATTATCACAAAAAGGACAAAAATACACTTCCACAATGTTATGCCCTTTTAAACACTTAAAACCTGCATAGGGGGGGGGGGGGGTTTCCTAAGACCTATTTTTTTTGGTTTTTCGGCCGTGTAAGAAAACTGTGAATGCCCCATATGAAGTGTCCTAGCTACCACACACATGTAACGGAATAAACCGTGACCCTTTAGACGAGGCCAGGTTTGGGTACGTGCTGAAAACAACGATGCATACAGCACTCAATGTAACACAATAGACAATGGTGGTATGACATTCGGGGATAGACTCGGGATAACAATGTATTTTCATGTGACTATCTTTGGAATGAACATGCTCAATTCCATTACAATGAGCGTAATGAAAAATTATAGACCTCTGGAAAGGCAACCGTTACTTGTCCCCGTTAGTTCACGAAAGGCTTTCTCCAGCCCATATCCAAAGCTCGAGTCGCTAGGTACTGCTCAATAGGGAAAAGCAATAATTCAAAGCATTAAAAAAAAAAAAACCCCGGCTGGAACAACCACCGTAAAGCCCGGCTAATCCTTCTGGTACCCACGTGGAGGGGGGAGTATGCTGCCCGTACACTTACTTTTGCCCGGCAACGTTTCAGACCTTACCAGACGAGAAATACGCTGTGGTACATGCCCTTCTCCTGCTGTTGTTTTGTTGTCTCGCATCGGGTGGCTAGGGGAAACCCAGTGTAAATTCATAATAAAATTACTACACTAAAATAAATTATATCGTCTGTTCCCAACAAATACAACTGGGCACATTTTCCTTTAAAAGAGTAAATGTCACTTCAATTTCATTTCCCCCATAGTCAGGGACTAGGGGATGTCAATAGACTCACAAACCATGAAGTTTAAAATATTCAAAAAACATTCACCGGCCCGGTATGCGGTGTAGAAAAACACTCAGATTCCCTTTCATCTGGATTGCAGGACCATTGTTATATGTCGCGCAAGCTGAAATAGATTTCACTGTTACCCTACCGCTCTCCCATTAGACTGAGTACTTTTTTCAGGACAAAATACTTACCTCATTCAAAATAAAACTTTCTTAGCTCTATCAGTGGCGTGTTCAATTAACTTCTTGGCCATGTTTCTTCATCTTTTATTTATTCGAAAATGAAGAAACAAGAACAAAAACATCATGAAGAATGTTGCTGGCATCATTACCTAACAACCTCGGCAGAACCAAAATCCGTAACCGTTTACTTAACTTCATTTCTATCAATTTACAACCACCAACCCGGCCTCGCGTTTTCCAGAAGAAATTTATGGTCAACGACCTATATTATAGGTATAGCTGGTTTAGTTTTATTGTGAAAGATGACGGTATTTGTCACTCAAAACCCGAATCGTGGAGGTTGTAACACCTGGCTATAACAATGACCCCACATACCGGGCCCCATTGTAATATCTCTTTAGCTCATGTTGGCTGAAGCCTAGCCACTAGTCTCTGATATGGGGGAAAGCCCTTCCCCCACCCCCCCATACCCCCCATCGTCGTTAAAGTTATCATATAATCGCCCTTTATCATTATTGTTTTTCTGTAGTGTCAATTTTTCACTTTTAAAAAAAGGTCATCCCGAGTTTCAAAATCAGAATATTCATGAAATAAACCTCTAAGAATTCAATAAAAAATCTCAAATAGTTTCATAACAATTAGAAAATTTATAATGGCCGGCGGCGCAAAACGGTTAGGCTACACGACTTTATAACCTGCGCGCAAGCCTATTAATTTTTCACCCCATAATTTCCCTCCATTTTTTAACCCCTGCCCGCTCTTAAGGGGCTATCGTCTGCGATGCTAGCGTAATATAATAATATATATTATATATATATATATATATAAAATTAATCACTAAATATTGATTAGTAAATTTATAGGCCTGCGGGCGCAAGACGTTACCTATCAAAATAAAATGGCGCCTTTTCCACCCCAACCCCCCATACCTCATTCGCCACTTTTTAACTTATAATATATCTTCCTTTTTTTTAATGTGGTCAATTTTTAACTTTTAAAAGGTCATCCGCTGATTCAAATCATGAATTTGTAATAAAGTACCTCTAATATCAAAAATCTCATAATATCATATAGGCCTAACTTTCAAGAGACTTTTTTGTTAAAAAAATTGTGTGTCCTCGTTTGGTCTATCCAGAAATGGTGTGTTGTGTGTGTTGGTGTGTTGTGTGTGTGTTGTGGGTGTGTGTGTGTGTGTGTATTAATCTCGCGCATTCGCCGATTACCGTTCGTTGGGGGGGGGGAAGGGGTTCACATTGTTTACACACCCTGGCCAAATAGTGCAACATGCAACAACGACATTCGCTACATCCACCATTGCATCTTCAATTGTACATGTATTCTTTGACCACATCTTACTATTAAATTTAAAAGTTATGGCTTTCATACAGATGTTTATTCCCCAGAATCAACTAGTTTGTTTGCTTGTCAACTGTTCCATAAATATGCTAATTACCAGTGAACTGCGACCGATAACTGGCCGTTTGCCCCTCAGAAGAATGACACAGAACACAGAAATGGCTTCAAAATAGCCGCTTAAGGAAGTTTCGGGTTCGTTAGGGTTTATTTAAATGTTTGCAGAAAAACATGGATTGGTTTTTGAGGACGGGAAATACGACAATCTATAACGTCAATGGAAGACGTGGTCTAGAAACTTGTGAAAAATTGAGAAGTCAACAATGCTACTCGCTCCTTATAAGTCCGTGTTTTCATTACATTCTGTTACTTACGTGTTCCATGAGATGCATGACCCAACAGCAAAAAGTCAACGTAAAGTGCGAATATAAAAGTTGTTTTCAAGTTATCATTTGACCGCGTTCCTCGTCATTAACATTTCCCGAGTCCAACGTCCCTGGACGCTCCCCGTTTGTCTCTAAGACATTATCTCCTTTCCGGTCATACATCCACTCCGATTGTTTACCTAAATTAGAGTACCCCGACAAACCCATATACACCATTTTCTTGATTATTTGCAACCATTTTTTGACGTTCCTGTGCCTGTACTTCCTCTGGAGCACAATCGACAAGTTATCATTACTGGCCTCTTGAAACAGCCATTATTTAGGGACATGAACAAGCAAAATCAAATGTTTTCGCACTATTGTTTATGGGAAACCGCCTCTGTCTGAACAGCGTAATTCTGACAAAATTCCGTAATGGTAGTGAAGAACTCCTGATGCAATTTGAAAAATCAATTGTTTGAATTGGAAATTGTTTTTCTGTATGTTGCAATACTTCTGGCATGTGTGTTACGCATTATCCCAAATCCATAGCTGAAAGAACGAAGACGTAGGTTCATCTCAGTTGCTTTTTTTTGATTTTTGCAGGTATTCGCTAATTCAAAAGGAATGGGGGTGGTCTTTGGGTCGATAATAATGCCGAACAAAGTGCTGCCCCAGGTAAGTCGTTCATTTATTCATTGAAGTTAGTATTTAATCCAATGGTTTTAGGGGGATGGGATAAGTCCCCTAGAGCTACCAACAAAAAGTTTAACTGCTACCTCCTTTTTTTGCGGGTGATCGTCAGATTTCTCTAGGGACATTCGGGATATGGGGCAAACTATCCCTCTCTGAATCCTTTAGAATAAAGGAAAATATTAGGAGCCTTTTTACCTACAATGTTATCCAATTGAAATTTGAACCCGGGCTGCAAAACTCCAATAGTTACCATAAGCGAAAATACGCAACTGACAAACTTGTTAGTGATTCCTTGTGATATGTAAACATATGCAACTGAAAAAAAAATTAGTTTTTCATAACTAACTAGTAGGCATGATACCTTTGATATTGAATGGAAGCAACCTACAAACATGAGGAACACGCAACTCGAACTTCCCCAAACCGCAACTCGCCAAATAACTTCGCTCGCGTATATGATGAAGCAAAGATTAAATCATAGGACTGATGGAATGTGGGGCTGTCCATACTCGATTAGGGCAATTAAGATGAATACGCGAATGAACAGTGTATCTTTTGAAGTAACAGATGCAACCATCTCATTCTCTCTCATATTCTCTGGCCCAAATCAATAAGTGGAACCATATATATCATGGGGAGAGCGTGATGTGTTGTTTGAAAACCACCAGTTACATTCTTTAATGAAGTTGCATAACATTTAGTCGTTGCGGAGCAGTGCAAGCCACAACCGTTGACTCAAAATCGGAGTGCAATAAGCACGGCTGGTTTAAAAACATTTACTTTTCTGAATGTTTCGTCATGTGAGGGCAACAAATCTTATGTGGGAAAAGGGGCCCGATTTTTTACAGGGGTGAAACATACAAAAAATATTACAATTCGTCGGCTACATCACATACTGTTCATTTTTTTTAAAAAAAACTTTTGACTTTTTTTTTTAAAAATCCGGTAGTGGTTAATATGACCTTGAACTCTTCATAATTACAGAGTTTCACACCAGACTTGGACGGTACCTAATTAATGAATAATTAATTGCAAATATAACTATGTGCATTTAATATAATTCAATTAATTTTATTACAGAGCGATATTTGACATAGATCACTATGTGATGTACTAAAAATAACGTACATGCTACTTTAACACTGCGTGAAATACATTATATACCGAGCTATCTGTGTTCTAAAGAAATCGAAATCGATCTGAACTTATATCTTCCATCACATACCGATCTATATCGAATCGGCGTCATATACAGCACGATATGCCTAGACACTATGTGATGCAACTGTACCACAATTGCGCTTTTTTTATAAATATGGCGATGATACGTCACCTACTGGGCTATCTGTGTTCTATCTCATACAATTCGTTTGGAAAAAAAATCCTACATCACATACTGATATATAAGTTTTACATGTCATATTAAACAGTGTGTGGCTTAGATAACCAGCATTTATTTTTTCACAATCCTTTTTTTCCACAACTTTATGTTCCCGGGGGGGGGGTGGTTCCATAATAACACAACATTTGATTTTTGCGATTTCTCGGTTACGCAATCCAATTTTTCAAGGTTTTTTTTTTTTTAAAGTGTAAATTTATATCGGAAGTTTTATTTTTTGTTTAATACTAAAAAAAAATCAATCCGCCCCGACTTCATTAGAATAATTAGGTTGGGCCCTAGACGCCCCCCCCCCCCTTGGGCATCTATTTTACTTTATTAAAAAAAAAAGTAATTAAATCTTGGGATTTATTTGCTGGGGGGGGCAATGAATTAATAATTAATATACTTAATCACTACAATATTATTATCCTGATAATCATTTAATTTTGTCCATGGAACGGGCTTTTAACTGCGTAAGTCTATGGAAAACTAAGGTGATTTTGAAGTTTCTGAGAAACAATACAAGATGTATAATTTGGCTATTTTCCATGATTTATTTGAATAGGCTATTCTAGAGGGATAAAGGAATTATTTTGGTCCCAAAACCTTAAATTGGAGTTGCTGAGGATGAATGGTGTCGAACCACGCTTTCTTCGGAGAGTGACAACTTCAATGGCCATAGGTCATAGCTCAATTTTCGGCATTTTCATTTTTATTGTGGGTATGTGATTCTTACATGACCCCAATTGTGTTCTTGTGTTAGTGTCATGCAAACTCCCATGGGAAAGTGGTTATCTGGGTTGGGTCCCTGGAATCCCTCCCCTGGCCACTAACGGAAGTTTTTTGAGTTGGGCACTTAAGTGGTTAAAAACTCTGAAGTGTTTTTTTAATGATATTTGCTTTGCCTGGTAGTAAATAACGCAATGGTAAGTTTCGAGTAGCGTATTATACGAAGGAAGATTTTCAATTGCGATTTTCTTTCATCGGAAACACGTATTTTGTAAGATAGATCAGTAGTGATGAAACGCGACGAATTGTGTTGAATAACATGCCAACAATTTTTTTATATCTAACCTGAGTAAGAATAAAGATTAGTTTGCCTTATCTACGACTTGTGCTTCAATAGATACGATGTCAAACTGGTAAAAATTACAATGTTTCCGTTTGCTTCAAAAATGAGTTAAATTCTTCCTTTTGTTAACGAGGTATACTTTTTGTGACGCAATTTCTTATGTATGTGCTTTAATTCCGTCATGTGTCCTAAAATTTGCTACTTGGTAACAAAACAGAAACATCACAATTATATCACCGTAAATTGACAGGAGGATATTTTTTGAGGATATGAATTCTCCCCATAGACAACTGATAGAAACCATGCTTTGAAATCCTAATCAAAATCAACCGTGTTTCCGAATATGCAAAAAAAAGAAAAAAAAAAACCTGGCGTTCGACGAACCAACATGGGGTTCTTCTCTCTGGAAATCTACTCATGTTTCTTTATCCTTGTTGTTTATTTATTTTATTTTTTGGGAGTTGGCGTTTGTGTTTGTTGTTTTTTGTTTAAAATATGGGTGGTGTGTTTATCTGATATAACGCATTAATCCTTCTCAATGCACTGTTTCTCACACACAGGAAGCGAGGGTGATTGATGTAAAGCCGAATCCAACCAAAAGCGGCAGTGGATCTGAAAACATCACCGTCGACACTAATGTCGACGCTCACAGGAAAATACAAGGCAACAACGGTTAATATATATTGTATATAAAAAGTATTATCAAGCAAAGATCACGCCACGCATGGACCTATATTCATTATGGTAGAATAGTAGAGTAACTGTTATGGCCTCCATTTTTCTGATTAAACTTTTTAAAAATATTTCCTCAATTTTATTTGATAAAGTTTCACAGGAAAGTAGTTTGTTTACTATAAAAGATAGAAAAGTGGAATGTCCTTCCCTAGAGTTTGTTTTGCAAATGCACCTGTTAAGATTGCACAAGGGGGAAGGGGAATTCCCCAAGAATGCTAAACTTAGGACTGAGTCAACTTGTTTATGCTTTTTGATATCAAAACATTTGTAAGATTGGGAATTCCCCACAATTAATATGGAAATGATGTGATTCAGATTAATTTATGTGATTTCAATTGGTTAGCTGTGCAAGGTTTATGTTTTATGCCTGATTCTGTAAGGTAATATCTATTTTAGACTGGGAACTTTGTGGAATAGTATATATTTGAGATTGAGTGAGTCTCGCGGCCAGCCATTGTAATCACTATCAGTAATGGATACTAGTTTTATTTTATCAATACGGTAGATTTATGCTCCACACAGGTGTCAGGATTTATTATATTTTTCAAATTCCTGAGAGCAGAGTGCTGTACTATTCTACTGTCGTCTTTTTAGAAAGCCGAAAGTGTTCGGAATCAAAATAGGATTCCAATTGTGGACAAATAGAAATCGTGGGTGCATTATCTTGACTGATATACTGTTGACTTTAGTGGCGTCGAGGGACTTATGTGTCCTTGTCGTCTTGAACTGCTGGACAAGATTAGGACTGAGAAGATTCCCCCCCCAAATGGAATATTACATGAGGGTATTTAAAGCGTGACTTTGCTGCTTGTCATTTTTAAGCTTCGCTGTGGGACATAATTCGTGAACTGCAAACTTTTCTTGTGGAGATTAGTGACATTCGGTTTACAATTAAGTATAATCTTAAATATGTGTAATTTTTATGTAACATTGCTGTGTTTTGGACATACCAATTCCTTGAACCAATTACAACTAAAATCTGTTATATTATATAAAATTCAGATCACTTGTGCACAAGGCTCATTTTATTTTGTGTTTTGAAAGGTATTTCTGAACGTCTACGAGACGTCATAAAAGAATTGGGCCCGTCCGCTTGACTTGAATTGAAATAAATTTGGTGCCTTATATGTTCAAGATTTACCATTAAACTGAATAAGATTGTAACCATTGGGTGCACATTTTGGCATACAAAATTTTTGTTGGTATTACATGTACTACTTTGTAGATTGGTTTAAGCAATATGGTATTGTGTTGTAGGTACAATCACAAATGGAATTTGATCCAGAAGTGTTCCATCGGGCACATAATAACTTGGGAGAAGTTTGATGAGCTGAAAAAGCAATTGAGTTAATGAAACTGCCAAGGCATTTGGACTTGCAATGGCAAACATCTAGGAGAAGCAAGTCATCAAAACCGTTTTGAAAAATTTGTTAGAAGATTTGTTTTGGTGGGGGATGATTCGTATTTGGATAAGATTCAGGAAGTTCAGGAACAGGGCACCAGTGATGCAGTGAAATTAAAAGAAATGGAAATGGCCATGGAAAAGAAAAATTGCAAATTGCATTGGAAAAAAGAAAGTTGCAAATGGCAGATGCAAAAAGAAATGCAACAAAAAGAAATGGAATTGCAAAATTAATGAAACAAAAGGAATGGAAATGGAGATGAAACAGAAATCTCAACTAGAGTTTAGAAAAATTGAAAACAACAGGCTAGCTCATTAGACTCTTCCATAAATCTGGTTTTGATGCCGGCAAAAATATTCGCCTGGTTCCAAAATTTCAAGAACAAGTAGACAATTACTTTTCTTACAACTTGAGAAATTGCCAATAGCTTGAAATGGCCCCAGGAGTCTTGGACCTTGTTGCTACAAAGTCATTGTTCATTGTAACGAAAGCCCGAGAAAATCTATCGGCCATGTCATTAGACAGATGTAGTGATTATGACGAAGGTTAGCAGGCAGTGCTCAAAGCATATGAATTGGTGCCATGAGCATATAGACAAAAATTCAGATCTTGTCAGAAAAAAGGATGCCATACCCATGTTGAATTTGCCCGTGTAAAGGAACAAATGTTGGATCGCTGGCTTCTCTCAAAATAAGTCGGGCAAAATTGTGGTCCACTTAGGGAGTTTTGATGTTTCGTGAAGAGTTTCAAACAGGGTCTACAATACAATCCAGATATCAAAACACTCTGGATGAAAACAAATTGACGTTTGAACGTGAGCAGAGCCGTAAGCCGTCGACTTGCTTGACTCCCAACAAATACTAAGTGGCCCTAGCCAAGAATTTTACAGTACACAAACACAGTCAACATAAGTCGGTTTCCTAACAAAGCATCTCATGGTAAGTACCAGGAAGGGGAAAATCCCAGTCAG
>JAMKCH010025936.1:0-19123 GCA_023653785.1 Ophioderma brevispina
ACGCTAGATGTCTTCTTCCAATTAATTTGTGGGTTTAAAGATTGAGAAGCAAATACGGAATGGAGAACAAAGAACTAGGGAGAATAATATACGTCTATAACTAATAATAATTTCTTAATGAGTATTTTTTCTTTGTACTGAGATTCATGTTTGTATCTTGTAACTAAGGGAAAGTATCAACAAAGGCCCCTTTTTATCATCGGGTATCTTAATGGAAATATGTGTGAAATCGTTTAATGCCCAAATTGATAGATGTATGGAAATGGCAACCCTTAAGTTGTATATTCATGAAAAAGGTTACCACCAAAGGCAAACAAAACAAAACCACATCACTAACTTTAATATCTGAGGACACTGTTTGGCACCAATTTGATGTGTCCTTTGCAATAAAATAGAGAACTCAGAATGGCCCTAGAATAGGGTCAAGTCTCTAGATTATTTCTTATTAATTAGTGGTTTTGGACTATATTCTCATTATCCCTCCATTTGTGGACAAAAACAAGGGCATTGTAGAGAGTGATTGTGAAGGTGAAAGCAATGAGTTGATAGTGTTGTTGTCTGTGCGATACGCATTTTTAATTGATGTATGTCAGGAGGTCAGAGGTCCTCACAGTAGGTGACCGCTCTCGAGCACTTCTGGTAGCAAATAGTGCATGAGAGCTGACCCATCCACTTGTTTTCGTCCAGGATTTTCGTTTCTACGTTATATGTTAACGTTTGTGATCATTTTGAATGTACTTACATAGCAAGATTTTGTCTTCAAGCATCAAAATTCACGTTTGAACTCGGTTTCTACATCTTCCGAATTGTATACCTATACTTTTACCATGGCGAAACTCTACAGCCACACACAAAGGCAAGTGGTTCACAAACTGGTATAAAAATTCTTTTGGTTCGGAGTGTTAACTTTCACCTGTGGCGCCAAAAGTCTTTGGACACTGAAATTCCAGTTTCCTAAGTTGCTCGGGGAATGCTGGACGCAATCAATCAAGAAATAAAGGCGTCCTTGGCCCTCTTCACTTCAAACTTAGCCAATAATCGGATTACTCCCAAAGGAGGCAGGTGAGCAGTTTTCTAAAGATGTCTCTGACTTTTTACGTGGCAAAGCGGACTTCATAAAAGAAGATGACTCTAAATACATAGAAAATCCCCCCAAATCAGTAGAAAAAGCAACGCAATTAAAAAAACACCTTAGGAAAAAAGCTTTGGTTAAAAAATGGGACTGCAGAAGATAGGAAAGAATTTAAAAGCGGCGATTAAATCTCATAACTACCTCAAAAAGCTATCCAAAAAAACGGAAAAGCAATCGTGATGCTTTACATCAAGAGAAAATCTACTCAAAAACTTCTGGAAATCGCAAATAACTGTAGCAATGGATCACTTGATCAAAAAGCCCACCGCAGAGCAACTTTACCAAAGAACAGTGATGAAATTTATTATCCCAAAAATATTCTACTGCAAATAGCTTAGATTTAACGCAGTTGAACTGGTTTCACATCTTCCAGTGAACAATGTGGACGCAGGAATAACGGTTCAACGTAGGTCCAGTGCGTCCAAGGGGATATTCTTGTATTGTTAACAAGAAAAAACGAGACATCAGCCCATGGGCCAGATGTACTTAATGTATGGTTTTATTAAACAAATTACCTAGTTACACATCTAATTCTTAAGTACTCTTTAGTAAATATTGGAATATGGTGATCCCCCGGAAAGCTGGTCGTCAAGTTCGGTTATCCTAATTTATAAAAAACGGAGAACAATTAAGCCGGAACAAACTTCCGAATGATCAACTTAACATCTGTGTTGCTAAAATTTTCCACCAGATCATGCTGAGCGGATGTCAGATTATCTGACGAAAAACGGACTTGTTGACTCTACGACTCAAAAAGCTTTTCTTCGTAGGATAATGGTTGTGTTGAGCATACCATGGTTATGAGGGAGCTTTTGCACCTGCAAAAAGCTAACCAAACGAAACACGATCATATTAATTAATTTGATTTAGCCGATGCTTTCGGATCTGTTGAACACAATCTTTAATTTCCATACTATAAAAGAAGTTTTGTGGGATCTATCATATTGGTTACAATAACGAACCATCTTTATGGGTGGGACTAATGGTACTGTTAAAGGTCCGGGGTGGTCTTCTGAGCAGTTCAGGTTTAAAAGGGGTGGATTTTTCAGGGCGGACCATTGTCCCCATTAATTTTTCTGCAGTATTCAACCCTATCATTCAGTATATCAAACCATGGGAGGACTCAATAGGCTATGATACTCCACGATACAAAGTTCATTACTCTTCCAGTTGCAGATGACCTTCTGTCATCACAACTCATAAAAAGATCCCATCAACGTATCATAAATGAAATCAATATATTCATCAACTATGAATCTGGTCTTTTAAAATACTGTTAAATGTAAAGCGCTTTCTATTTTAGTGGAAAACTAAGGAATTGAATTCTCAATTGGCGAAAAACACCAGAAAATCTGTTAAAGATGCTCCAGAAAAATTTTTAGGTGTTTTAATGACTTTCAGAATAAAACCGCTGATCATTTTGAACTTATAAAATCAAGCTATGTAGCATGATTATGAATATCAGTAAGTTCCTTGGTTCGCAATGAGTTTAAACTTAGAAATTCTACATGAGTGTTACTCTATTCCATCTATACCGATACTACTTATGAACCATGAGTGGGTTGCAAAATTCCGGGAATTTTCAGAGCGGAAAATTTCCATGGGAATTTTGGGAATTAACCGGGAATTTATGGGAAGTTTAGGAATTTTCGGGAATATTGGGAATTTTCAAAACAATGCTTTTGAAATCAATACAAACTATGAGGTCCTTTTTGTTCAGTTAGGATATTCTGGTACAACCTGAATGCTACCGAAGAACATACAAGCATATTTTAAACCACTGAGAAAATGAATAAACAAAAACAAACAATATGTTTGGGCCAGTTTATTTTGTATTCTATGAACTCCAATGGTCTTGTTAGTTTATGTCTGTATTTCTGTAAACCACCCACCATGAGTTTACCTTAGATTAGTGAGAAATTATCTTCAAAATCAACTTAAAGGTTTTGACTGCTTCCTAAATAAGCATGAAAATATTCAGGGAAAAATTCAGCCAATTCAACTGATTTCAAGTTTTTTTGGAAATCCAAATTTCCACACTTTTGTCTTATTTTTGTAGCCAAAAGTGGGTTGATTTTATGTGCATATAATCAACCCAAAAAACTACCTATGTACTGTTTAGGGTATTCAATGCCTATTAAAAAAACAATGACATGAACAGCCTTATCCAGATCAAAGATAAAAGTGGTATTAATACATTTGACAAGTAGGACGAATTAGAAATGTTTACAACTTTAATAATTTGTAAATTATATTGGTGTTTAGGTAGGACACACCAAGAGGGTGTCAAATTCAACACCTTTGGTGTATTTTAACACCCTACTGTGTTAGTTTTACACTATTTTTAAATACAGGTTCATAAAATTGAAAATTTAAATTACCATTTGACAAAATGGACTTTAAATATGTAGATAAGTCTTCAAGTTTAGTAAAATTTTGAATAAATGGTCAAAATGAGTCTTTGACCAGATTTTAGAAAAACCACTTATAATGAGTTTAATTTACCGTAGGCTAAGCAACGGTGCCCTTTGAAAAAAAAATCTATTCAAAAACTGTCAGAGGGATGTAATAGAAATACTACTAGTGGGAGCCCCATCGCGCGGGCCCCCGCTATCTGAGTATATCCGCTAGATCAGTATACTGGAATGTTTTCAGACGGCAATGTATTTGCCTAATTAGCAGTCCGGAAGCATTTTTGTCAGTCTTGAAAGCATGGCCAAGTTAACGAATAATAACCCCTGGATGGACCTTTGACCCCAAATGACCATCGAAATCATGCCCACAAACTTCGTTACGGCAAAAAAACTCTACCACCATACCCAAAAAATCAGATCCCAGACGTCAAAGCACGCCAAAGTTACCAATGACCCCCCGGATGACATTGACCCCAGATGACCTCGAAAACGTGAACTAAACTCGGACGGCGAAACTCTTACCACCACACCAAAACTCGTATACATACGTCAAAGCACGCTCAAGTTACCCATAATGACCCTGGATGACCTGACCCCCAAAAGGACCTCTCGAAAAAATGACCACTAAAATCGTACAGCGAAACTCTACCACCATACCCAAAAAATCTATTAAAACATAAAACCCCCCACGTTACCCAATATGACCCTGGATGACCTTTGACCCCCAAATGACCCTTCAAAAACGTGACCAATAAACGCGTATGGCGACAACTCTACCAACCCACCAAAATCATATCCCATACGGCAAAGCACGTCCAAGTTACCCAATAATGACCCCTGGATGGCCTGTGGACCACCAAATGAACCCTCGAAAAAATGGACCACTAAACCCGTACAGCGAAACTCTACCACCATACCAAACTCATATCCCTACATCAAAGCACGGCCAAGTTACCCAATAATGACCCCTGGATGACCTTGACCCCCAACTTGACCCCTCGAAAAGTGACAACTAAACTCGTACGGCAAAACTCCACCACCACACCACAAAATCATATCAATACGTCAAAGCGACGCTCAAGTTACCCAATATGGCACCCTGGAGACCTTTGACCCCAATGATCCTCTCGAAAACATGACCATAAAACTCGCTACAGCGAAACTCTACCACACTACCAAAAATCTCATATATTCAAATTCAAACGCACGCCCAGTTACCCAATAATGACCCCGGATGACCATTGACCCCCAAATGAACCATCGGAAAACCACTGGGACCAGTAAACTCGTACAGCGAAACTCTACCACCACACCAAAACGCACATCCATAGGTCAAAGCAAGGCCAAGCTACCTAAAAATGACCACTGAATGACCCATGGATGACCTTTTGACCCACAAATGACCCCTCGAACAAATGACCAACTAAATGTTTGTTTTACGGGCCGACGGAGAAACTAAACCACCACACCAAAACTACATCATATCATATGTCAAAGCACGCTCAAGGTACCCAATAATGACCCTGGATGACCTTTTCCTTTGACCCCCAAAGGACCCCTCGAAAACATGACAACAAAACCTCGAACCGTCCGAGCTCTACCACCATTCCAAAATTCATAACCCGTATGTTAAAGGAGCGCGAAACGCATTAGCCGGACAAACGTAAACAAACAAACAATAACAAACAAACAAACAAACAAAACAAACCCACCAAATGTTGGTTTTTTTAGTAATATAGATTTCAAAGGCCAAAGGTCAAATGCAAATTCTAAGGTCCCTAATACACAAAAATGTATTATACAAAATATGTCAAGTACAGTCCAACAGAAACAAGACCAAGTTACATTTATTTAGTGGTAATGTCATAATGAACTTGGGAATGCGCATTTGACCTTCAAATGATTTTGTGGCTAGATTTCTATCAAGTGCCCCTTGTCTTCCCCGCCTCAATCCGACCCCCAGCTCCCTGCCCCCTGAATAGATACCTTTATTTTGACTAAAATTTAGTGAAAAGAATACCTGTAAAACTACAAGTGCCTTTTATTAAAGGCACTACGTTGATTTGCCTTCAAATCAGGAAAATCGATATTTGCATCTCTATAACAACCTACTATAGGTGTAGAAGACCCTACGAATAGGTGTCCTTATCCTACACTTGTAAGCGATTCCTGCAAACGATGGCAAAATTTTGAATCTTCGGCGCGGATCACTGACAGGGCCTTTAATGGGCACGTAGCAATATGTACACTATGTCGTTAATTAGCAAAAAACAGTACATAATTGAAAGAAAGGCATAACAACATGGTTTTTAATTTAAAATATCAAAAAATACAAAATTTGTTTAAATATTTAAAACTTAATACCAAAATTGAAAATTCCGAAAATTCACAATATTCGGGCCCTCAAAAATTCCTGGAAAGTTTGCGGGAAAGTTCCAAAATTCCCGGAAACTTTCCACCCCTTTGCAACCCTACCCAGTGAGCTAACTGATACTCAGCTTATGTCTTTGACAACCGTTCATACCAATGCTATTAAGTCATGGCTCGCATGAGACCCACCGGTCCAACCCTGACTGTTCTCTTTAGCCCGATGGCCGTTCTCAATATGAAACGCATTTCTGACATCTACATTTGAGGCTCACACTCTTGCGTACGGGGCAGAGGCTATGGTTCTCGCCGATGAGCGTGTAAACATTTTCCCTCAAAACTAAACTTCTTCGTGAGTCCAAAATGCGTCTAAGAATGGCTAGCCATGGTTATCCAGACCAGTGATAATATTTTTAATCAGGCCGGCCCAGGAGATTCCTCCATCATTAGCTAATCCATGGCCTAAGGCTTATAAAAAATGTATTCAAAAGTTCTGAACAAGGGTCGTAGTGACTATTGGAAAAATTATATACTTCCACTTGTTCAGCAGGGGAGGCTGTTGAATCTAAGTGATGACGAACAGTCTAACCTCACATGGCGCTCTATTATGTTTGATTTACCAAGGGGGGCCTCCTTTCCTTTGCAGTTCAGATGCTCCGATTGCATTTTTTGCCTACGCTTTCAATGTGAAATGTGGGGAAAAAGAACGAAAACCAGATGCCACAATTGTAAGAGCACTGAAACGTTAGCCTCATGTTCTCAATTCATGCTCAAGTGCTCTTAAACAAGGCCTCGTTATACTTGGCGGCATGAATCAGTTCTTCATTACATGGTTTCTTGTTAAACTCATTGTAAATGTTAACACTAACTGTTAAAACAAAAATAGGTGATGGTGATATCAAGGGACTGCTGTCATCTGGAGTACAATCCCACAGACCTTCTCCAACTAGTCAACAGTCCCGATGTTCTTGATTAAGAGTGAACTGGCAAAGCGTTGATAGTTGAGCTAACTGTTCCTTTTGAACAGAATATCAAAAAAGCTCAGTGACCTAAGTGCCAACAAAGACAACAGTTATAGTTTTAGATCTTAATTCAAGAGGTGGTTATCACCCAACCTTGTTTGCTTTGAATTAGGCTCTAGGGGATTGATAACAAAAGATAATAAACTCGGGTCTCTCATCAATTTTTAAATTTATAGAGACTTCTTGCCCAAATCAGTTGCCAAAGATATTTCCAAGATTGCTCTATTATTGGCTCATATGCCATATGGAATAGTAAAAATAATGTGGGATGATAATCTCATTATTAAATTGTAAGATGCTCTCATCTATATTGGCTTAAGCTGGTCCCCTCTGATCACACCTTTGAGGAGGTTTTATAATTAATATGTAATTTTAATGTTTATAAGTTTGTAAATTGTATTCGTAAAGTGCTGTACCCTGCTCTTGACCCACGCTCCGTTATCGTTGTGTGTTGGTCTTGTCCTGGTTTTATGTGTGCTTTTTAACCATCGATTAATCCAGTAATAATATATGTAAAATTAACTACCCCTTTTCAAGTAGTCCAACTCCTTGGCTTTAAAAATAATCGTAATAGTAACAACAACCTGTTGTAGACACATCTAGATTAGAATATACGCATCACTTTTTCTTAACTGAATGGATATAAATAAATATAAACATGATGTATCATACACAGAGCCATAGCAAATGTACATATAACGTGTAGGCGTCAGTGCTTGACTCCGCAAACTCTCACTGACAACTGTAATCCAACCATCTGCAAGGAGTAACTTGCATTGTGAGGTCAGCAAGGGTAATTGAATAATTGGTTAGGTGATTATCCCACCCACTATACACTGGAATTGCCTCACTTTAACATTGGAGAATAGGTGTCCCAGGATAAATTGTGTGTAAGCCTCACTATTGCAACTCCACCTAAATTTTTGAAGTGTGTCTTATAGAAAAATCAAAAAACGGGATCCACTTTGATCACCCATTAAAGTTAACGGGGCAATTCTTGTGAGCACGACACCACCTTACGTGGTGTCGAGACCTGGCCATCACGATGTCCGCAGAACATTCCGGGGTGTCACATTCCAACTTTCTTGCCGACGATCAGTCTCGTGGCAGGATGACTGCCTCGGAATGGATACTGAACGGAGATGTTGTCGTACGGGATATCTTCGAGAGACATGATGTGCCTCAGCTCGAACCTGTTAATCGCCTCGAACCAGAGTCACCAGCTCCACTCATGTATGCACCCGTCTCACGACCGGGTAATACGCGTCAACGCTCCTGGCGATGCTGGACGGGATCACGGCCTCTGCCTTCCCACCAATTCCGATCCTACATCGTGTAGTTTCAAAAATTGGGCGGGAGCGGGCCGTGTCATCCTCATCGCTACCTTTTGGCCGAAACACTTTGTTTCGGCCGATGGTGTATCGCCTGGCGGCTCTGCCGCTGCGTCTACCATCCGTCCGGATCAATAAACTCTTCCGGACGAAGGGAGCGCCAGTCTGTCGCTGGATCACCTAGCGTTGACTGTTGGCATTTCCGGCACGATGCCCGAATTCTGGCTTTTCACCGAGGGCTGCCTCACTCATATCAGCGGGCAGAAGAAGTCCACCATGGACGCTACTCTAAGCGTCGACGGACCCTACTTCCTCTGGTGGAGCGACGAATGTGCCTCCGACCGGGCATCTGTAACCGAGATCGCTGACTTTTCTCACCGCTCGCTTTGATAGCGGACTTGAAACTTAGACTGTTAGAAACTACAAGTCACGCTATCCTAGCGACCCATAGAGGTTTCAACGACGGATCAACTATCACTGCCTATGGTTCTATCCGTCTCCTTCTAGAGGGGGATTTTTATACTCGACCTCCTACCAGGAAGGTGGTCCCTCCCTGGACCTTAACTCATCTTATACTATTTAGTGAGCCCCCGTTCGTACCAAGGCTTGAGGCATCACTAAAAACATGTCACCATTAAGACTGCCTTCCTTTGTCGCTCTCGCCTCTGGGAGACGATTCTCGGAGATTAAGAATATATCGATGTCAGCGTCAGAATTCCATACATACATACATAACATAGTAAATTTTTATACCGCTCCATTTCAATAAAGATGCACGGCGGCCTACATCAAACTACAGCAAAAAAAAAAAAGTAAAGTAAAAAACCAGCATAGAAAATCAACAAAGCAACATCACTATTGGGAAAGTATGAGTTTTAAGCCTTTTTGAAAAGCTTGACACGAAGGCTGTGCGAATTGCGATGGGTAAATTATTCCATAGTTGGGGGCTGTAAGAGAAAAACTTTTATCTGCACAGATTGGAGTGTCTTTTCTAATAGATATTTTGGCACGCAATGCGAGTATTACCTAACTGCTCGGAGTCCTGAACGATCTTGTGTGTACATGTGAGGCAGAGGGAGATTGATGGTCATGTCCTTTAAGCCTTTAAATACATATAGCATGTCTTGAAATAAATGCGTTCTTTCACAGGTAGCCAGTGAAGTTTATTTAAGAAAAAATAGTTGCATGGTCTGTTTTGAACACAAAAATATTTTGGTGAGCCCAGTCTCTCGGACAGGGTCAAATTGTTTCTTTAGGCCCGGATTTTCTGGCCAAGAAACGAGTCATCCTCATTCCAACACTCAACATTATCTTACCCCGAATCGCATGTCACCCTTCGGTGCGGGAAGATCGCCGTGTGGTGTCCCTTTCGGGCCCTTGAGTACTAAACGGAAAACTAGTCCGCTCAGGGGGCTCGAACAGACTCGTTGTTTCTTACACACGCTTCCCCCCGCGAGATCCGCGTCCAAGCGACAATTGCTATATGGATTAGCGCTGTAATTAGTGATTCCAACGCAGTGATAGGAGCTTCCCAAGCTTGAGCCCACTCCGTTCGTACCCCACGTCGTCATGGACTGCCTATCACCGCGCAATCAGCATTGCCGAAATCTGCGAAGGTATGTCGTGAAGGGCTCCCACAACGTTTTCGTCGGTGTATTACAGAAACGTTACAAACTCCCCAAGAGAACGTGCGAGGGCCACCCTGCAGAAACAACACTAAATCTATCTACATATACATAAAGATCTCCCCATCCGGTTGCCAACGTGACGCTCGCCCCGGCGTATTCCGTTTGACAGGTGAGCTCTATGTCCCTTCTTTTATGTATGCCTTTGGCCTTTAACAATGTTTCTTTATTTAGTGTAGGGTCTCGCCTTTGGCTGCACTCTGTTGACTGCTCTAGATATCAGCTCCACCTCCACTGAGTGTGCTAGTCTGGTGTTGATTGAACTTATTCATTCAAGTGGGTTATGCCATATCTTGCAGACAGCATTGGTGTAAAGGAAATCAGCTCAGTGTAATTAATTAGTTAGAACAACTTATGTTTTCCATAAATCATTTAAACTGAGGCCTGATTTCCCTTTCCAATGTTGACTTCCCGCTTCCCAGGCCCGCCCCACAGCATGATTGACGCGCGTCCGTGTTGGCTTGAGCCAAACGGAATTAAGGAAGAGCAATGGTCAACAGGGTTGTGACCTGGGGTCACTGTCGAGACCATTTTTAATCTTTAGGTGCTAAAAATAGTAGTTTGGGGCATTCCCTTCTCAGAAGGAAATGCATATATCATCAACATTTGGAAAGGTAATCAGGCCTCAGTTAATGATTTATGAAACATACTGTGTTTCTACCTAACCTATTCCGCAAGTTCTATGCTAAGGGGCTTTTAGCAGTCTGACCGCGTCTATTTTATGCGGAGACCGAGGGTCGCACGGTCCTGAACTTGGGTGTGGGTGCCCCTTGACCGACGAAGACACCAAGTGTGTATTGGTTAGGATCAAAGGTTCATCGTGGGTCATTTGAGGTCAAAGGAGGTCAAATGGGGTAACGATGGTGTATGGACTGAACGTGGTTGGGTCCGATGTTGAAGCCGGGTCTTCAAGCCAGGTGATCGCGAAACCCAGGTAATCGCGAAACACGGGGACCGCCTAGTACTAATATAATACTCCATCTATAATAATAATAAGAAGTGGTGCTCTACAAAGAAATACAACTTAGAGCTTCGAGCTCCTTAATAGTCCATGTCTATTGGTGACCTGACATTAGCCTTCGCTATAAATATCACGCTTATTGCACTCATCCATGCTTGTCCCTTTTCTTCTTCCCTTCTACTAAATAAATGTTTACATAATTTCACCCATTTGAACTTGACCTTACCATGTAACTTTTTGTCCCATCAGGGTAGCGTAACCAGACAGCTCACAGTGATTGCCATTGTGTGCCTATGATGGACTTCAATCTCGCGCCAAACAACCTGTCAGCTTCGCCATCCGAGATGGTAGGCGGTCCTAAGTGCTCATCAACCTCCTAGAAACAGCTGAAATTAATGCAAGGTATGGTGCATACATTGTATAATATTATCTCGTCTTTGTGCAAATAACTTGAAAATTAAATAATGGTGCATGAGTATTTGAAGAAATTTGGAAATACAATTCATTAATAATACTACTAATAGGCCTAAGAACAACCATTACTCATACCTACCAACCTTCCGTTTTATAGGAATCATCCCCTTCCATTTGAACTGGCCCGGAGTACCAAAAATAGGGATACCGATTTTCGAATATTTCAAACAAATCTTGAAATTATTGTCAGAAAAGTCCTGAAGAATTTTGGGGCTCCTGAGGCTCTTCCTGCAGCTTAAAAAGGCTAAAACCCGTAATTTCAGCGACTCTGCCCGCTGTGTGTACTCCACTAGAGCCCTGAGTGGATCATAAATAAATACCACCCTACGGGCTTTTGTGATGAGGTGTTCGTGACACATACATTCTGAATTTCAGGGATTCGCAATGTTGGCGGTATGCATTCTCCCAAAACACTGTCTGTCCTATTATTACTATCATCAGATTGTCATAATCATTTTCCTAATATCACATTTGCATACTTCACAAAGGTCATTTTGCAAAGTCAAAATGGCGGAAGTACTGCGCCTAATTGCTGCATGTGATGACCTGTTGTTTGTATGTACGTTTTATGGGTCATCCATTCAGAAAACTGGATTTGAAAAGGTGTATAGTACTCCCTGGTATTTTGATCTTTCAAATATTTTAAAAGTCAAATAAACAAAAGTGCTGAATATAAATTACTTTTATCATTTCTTGTCAAATTGTAGATATTGCCATATTCTAACAAACTCGGTATTTGTATACAGAAACTTATTTATTGTATGCCAGTTTTATCCTTGTGGCCTGATAACTTTCAGATTGGATCACTGAAAATCCTGAAGGAGATCTCCAAAAACCCCAGATCCTGGAGCCATCGCTGACCTTGGTGGTCTTCAACTAGGGTGCAATCCTTAAGGCTTCCAACAAGGATCTGAAGTGCTTGGCTGCTGAAACCATAGCAAATGTCTGCCTAAAATTCGACGGGCAGGAGGACGGTCAGGCAGCAGGGAGGCATCAGGAAACTGGTAAGAATGCAGAGAGTTACTTTTTTTGTGCCCAGTGCCCTTTAGCTATTGGTTAAGATATTTTTTGTCCCGCCGAACGAAGTCGGGAGGGGACTATAAAATGGGCTCCGTCCGTATTCCGTATGTATTTCCGTATGTATGTCCGTTATAAAAATGTTAACCCTGGAACATTTGGGTATTCGTTTTTTCTGGATGAGCTGAGTCTCCAAACTTGGGTATATTGTAGGGAGGGAAAACCCCCTACTAACCATGTAATTCATACCCCCAGGGTCCTCCCTGGTTCTGTCAGGGGTAGGGTGAAAAGGTCAAGGGAAAAAAGGTCCATATTGCACAGAAAAATGTCAACATTGTGGCCATATTGTTACGGTTTATCTGGAGTTCATGAGAGGGCTATGATGATGAGAACTTGGTGGAAGAAGGGGTTTGAGGAGTTCTCGACCTTATTCGATTTTGGGTGTAACCATGCTAATGTAAGTGATCTAATTTGCATAATTTATGGAAAATTTTCCACAAGGCTTGTTACAAGTTTTTGGAGTTCTGTGAGGCGTCTATTGATGTAACATGGTGGAAGGAAAGCGGGCGGAGGAGTTCTCGACCTGAGTAGTTTTTGGCGGATTTCGGGCAATTAAATATGCAAATGCGCTAATCAATATGCAAATATCAGCGTAATGCGTAGGGGGGGGGCCAAAGTTTACCAAAACAAAGGTATAACATATGTAGTACCCCTGTTTTCATTGAAAGGTTTTCTTTTATTTTGGTTTTGTTTACAATGGTCCGTCTGGGGGTTTGCCAGCCTGTTTACATTTCTGGGCAAAATGTGAAATACATAACCCAATTCGGTGTTTGCCCCTTTCTAGACCTTGTTTGGGTCCCAAATTAAAATGTGGTCACATGAGTTTTTCAAAAATAGTGTTGCCAAATCGAATAAATGATCATATTTTTACTAAATATTTAGTGAATTTTCGGGATTTTTGCATGGAATTTTAAGGATTTTTCGGAGTCATTTCACCAAAAGTCGGTAACAATTTTTTTTCAAGTTATTTGGCAAGCTGGTGGTGGCCAAAAATAAGGCTGGAATGGTGCGTTAGTCTCTCTTGTTGATCGCAATTCGGCGGGGAATATTTTACGCATCGCGTCAATACGAGTTCCCTTGTTAAAAAATAGTGTGAGCAGTAACCTAAGTTAATAAATGGGTCTGTACTCAAGTTACTCTTTATTTTGTTTAGAAAACAATTCCAATTTGGAATAAGATATGAAAATCTTTCCAGGCAAGCTTTGGTGTCTGTACTTGCAAACCATACATGAGGTTTACTTTGATAGTATGTCAGTGTGTCTGTATGTGGTAAAAATCAGGGTTGTTGCATGACCATTTTTAGGACTGGGTAAAGCGTAGTGAATGTAGTGAACAGAGAGGTTTTTCAGGGGAATAAAACAATGACTCAAACACTAATCTCTCTGTTTGGGCAGCGAATGGAAAGGTTTTTCGGTAAAAAACAAGGAGTTAAGTGACTCAAACAATAAAGGATGACCACAAGCTTCCTATTCAGCTGCTAATAGTTCTTCATTTCATGAACAATCTAGGGATTTTTTTACTTAGGGAAAGAAATTTGTGCCAGGCAGTGAAGCTGAAATTGACCATAAGCACCGAGCGGAGATTTAAGGACTGGGTGGCTCCACCCGGTGCCACCCGGCCCGGTGACAACCCTGGTAAAAATGTTAACCGTACACTTATTGAACTTGTACTCTTGTAGGCATTGACCAATTGACTTCATATCATACTTGGTCATAAGAACCAGTGGCAGATGACACATTCTTTCCAGGGAATGTTGTATTTTTATTTTTATATTAATTTATTTCTAAGCTTGTTCTTGCACTTAAAATAATGGTATATAATCCGGTTCGATTTGACATACACAAAACACTGCTTAAAAAAATCATACCTTAAACTCTAAATTACTATGATAGGTTACCAGATTGACAAAATAGCACAGTGTTTCATTACTGCAAGCTTATTATTTGCTTGATCCATCTAAAACTGAAAGTCAGAGATCAAGCTCTTTAGAATTTAAAATCACAGACATCATTTCTCATGATTAGAACATCTTCTAATATACGTTACACATAATTTACATTAACAAAAAGAAAACTAGCAAAAACAAGCTTTGCAGTGGTTATCTGATCAAATTGCATGTCATTTTTCAGGTCGCCCTACTCGACTGTGCCCCACTAGGTTCCGTCCCTACAACAAGTGACACAGAGAAAGACGTGGAGGTGGCTCGATGCGGTGCCTTGGCACTGTGGAGTTGCAGTAAGAGTACTAAAAATAAGCAGGCAATTCGCAAAGCTGGTGGCATCCCGCTTCTGGCAAGGTTGCTGAAGTCAGACCATGAGAACATGCTTATTCCAGTGGTAGGCACTCTACAAGAATGTGCTTCTGAGGTTAGTATTAGGACAAGAGAAACTTTTTACTGAGGACTGTGAACACAAGCATTTTTAGAGCATTAACTCCATTTTTTTAACTTAATTTTTTAAATAGTCTAAATAACGTAGTGTTTTTTTTTTTTTGTTGGAGTTTTTTTTTATTAAAATTAAAATTAAACCAAAGATACAATTAACTTAAAAATGATTGAAAATAAAGTAATACATTGTGTATCTATGCAAATACACAGAAAAGCTACAGACTTGCAATTCGGACAGAGGGCATGGTCGAAGATCTGGTCAAAAACCTGAGCGGAGAAAATCAAGAACTTCAAATGCATTGTGCAAGTGCTATCTTCAAGTGTGCAGAGGAGAAAGCAACAAGGGATCTTGTAAGGCAGTATGGCGGACTAGACCCCTTGGCAGCACTGCTGACTGCAGGCACAGAAAACAAAGAACTATTAGCAGCAGCCACAGGGGCCATCTGGAAGTGTGCCATGAGTGCCGAAAACGTGACGAGGTTTCAGGACTTGAAGACTATTGAGGCATTGGTGACACTTCTCAATGATCAACCTGAAGAGGTATTTTACAAAGGATTTCAAATTGGGTGGACTTGTTTTTTTTAGATTAATTTTTTCATGTCATTTCATTTGATTTCTTGTTTCATGAGTTAAATCATAGTGAACCTGTAAGACTGTTTCATATTGGAAAATGTTAATTTTCAAGTCATCCAATGCAATTGGAAAGACCTTATGTTAGCACGATTTGTGTGTCTGTCTGTGTGTGTGTATATCAAACATTTAGGACAGGACATTGTTCACAAATGCTAAATTTGCTCCCCCTGTCTTGCAGTTTCTGCCCTTCGGTACTACACAGTGTTAACATATCTTGATAGACAAGATTAAAAACCTGCATAAAATCTATGGCTGGTATTCACAAAAGTGGGTTAAACAGGGTTTAACCCACGATCATGGGTTAAATTCATATTATTTTCTATGGGATATTTAACCCAGGGTTAAAATTAACACTGGGTAACCCACTTTTGTGAATACCGGCCTATGTTTTTAGAGCAGGACATTTGGCGGGGGACATCAATTACGAATGGCATAATTCACTGATCTACTTGTTTACCTTGAAGTTTGACTCTCTCCATTTCTTAGATGATGTACTGTTTAATCATTTTAAAATTCTTGCAGGTCTTGGTGAACGTTGTAGGTGCTCTAGGTGAATGTGCTGCCCAGGAGCCCAGCAACCGCATGTCCATTCGCAAGGCAGGTGGAATCCCTCCACTGGTCAACCTACTGACCGGTACAAACCAAGCACTCTTGGTAAACGTCACCAAAGCTGTAGGGGCATGTGCCATAGAACCTGATAACATGGGGTAAGTACGTACTTGGTTGGTACTCTGTAATCTGTTAGGTGTCAATGTATCTAGGGTGACATCATGACGTGACTGCATTTGCTCTAGTGTGTCAATTGTACCACATTTTTTTTCTTCTGTAAATGCTGCAATACCAAAGTCTAATCACACAGTGACGTCACCCTCTACCCTTGAGATGACAGTAGATAGCATTTTTTGTGTATACATGGTGTTTTAACCCATAATGCATCAGCAAAGTGTTTCACATAACAACTGACACTTATTTTCTGTTATTTCCATAGTAACTGAATAGTTTTTGAAAAAATAAATTTCCAACATACAATGGCATGCCATGTCCAATTAATGTACAAAAAATCAGATCTCGAGATAGTGGCATCTCTGAGAACACTCCCGTACAAAGTTGAGAATCTTTCTTTTATTTTATAGATTAGATTAATTCCAAAAAATTTAGAGCCCCCCCCATCTCATACACAGCGAGACAGTTTGTCACTGCCAACCACCCATGATGGCGCACACCCAGTTTAAGGGCCAATTATGCCAACAGGCTCTCTTTTAATAGTAATTCTTCTCATTCATGTTCTCACAAGTATCATAGACCGCTTAGATGGTGTGAGGTTGCTGTGGTCTCTGCTCAAGAATCAGAACCCTGAGGTCCAGTCCAGTGCTGCCTGGGCCATTTGTCCCTGTATTGAAAATGCTAAGGTGAGTTGGTTTGTATCACATGCTAATGAATAGATATTAGGTCTGAACCTTGTCAAAACCATTGCCAAAAATTGACCTGTGGTTGAATTTGCTGGGACGCAGTCGGTAATTTTAGATTGAACGCCAAATATATTCAATATTCCTTCACATGCCATGAGATTTGGATGTATTCATGAATCGCATTTTTTGAATTTAGTTTCAGGGGAGGTCCTCCTTAATAACTTGTATTATGGGGATGGGCCATGGTCAAGACCCCCTTTTTTTCTGCTCAAACATTTTGTTCCACAGACCCACATTTTCAGCCAATCTCACTTCTAATACTTCCCATTTTTTAAATTTCAAACCACAAAGGTTTGCCAAAAATCAACCTGGAAATTGGCTTAAATTCAATTCCAAAGACCCCCAATTTGAGTCCCCCAACTAGTTCTGAAGCCCACCTTGAAAAATCCTGGGGCCCAAACCTTTAAAAAAGAGTCGGCTGTCCCCCTAGATATTTAGTAATGATGCCAATTAGATACATATATACTCTTCATATTTCAGTGATTTACTTGAGTAATTCCCCCATTGGATTTCACTTTTCAATTTATAGTTTCAATAGTAAAGTCAAATTGAAATGTCTCTTGGGGTTTCATCTTCACTATACTTTGCCGAATTTGGATGTAATGTTTGTTCGCAAAAAGGCTTCGTCAGTTTCGATCCATATTGCGCAAAATCACTTGAAAAGGTTGCATTAGTGACCGGACGGGGTAGCGCATATATTTGGACGAATCCGTTCAGAATGGCTGAAAAATCAACGAAAATGTGCTCGGTTGTATGATAAATTACCATATGTTTGTACGCGTTACTAAGCGGCGCGTATGCGTGGTGCGTTGCGACAGGTGGTTACGCATGGCAACCATTGTTTGTACGCGTTACTAAGCGGCGCGTATGCGTGGAGCTTTGCGAGGGTGGTTACGCGTGCCAACGGGCGTTACGCGTAGACGCTATATGCGGTACGAAAATAACTTACAGGCTCTTATAGTGCAAACGATGTGGGGAAAGAAAGAAATGTTATTTCGCTTTGATTGGCGTATGTATGGATACTATAAGGGTTACCCCACGCCCACAGGGTTTTGAAAAGAAAAAGGGGAACTACGCTTGCCATACGGGGGTTAGGCCTACTTTGATCAAAACAAAGTACACGGAACCTATAGGGATAAATATTGAAGTTTTATTATTAAAAATACTGAGAAAAAAAATATACCGAAAGTTATACGGGTTTAAATAGTCGTGAGTTTCTTAGCACGGTAACTATATGAGTATAGGATATGATAGGTACGGGAATGTGAGGTATTTAAAAGTGTTAAAAATACAAAATTTGCGACTGGGGAGGTCTAAGTTGAGGGTTACGTGTTTGGTGCAGTCTCGCCATGCATAGTGTGTCACTTCTTCAGCGATCGATTCAGTTTCATTGATCGCTCCGTTCACTAACTAGCGGAGCCAGCGCGAAGCGCGGGCCTCCGCTAGTATAGGGGGAAACAATTTTGCTTTCTCATTATTCAGGCGCATGCGTTGTGAGATGGTGCGTTCCTTGTAGGTGGTCTGAGTGATCGTCAGCCTCTCAAGTATGAAGACAAAAGAAGTGTTGGCCAGGTGTTCTGTGTGCTTTTGCAATCGCCAACATTGCCAAGGACGAAGAGAATTGCTGTCATACTGGACATGGTGTCTGTTGCCAATGCCTGGCAAAACTAGCAAGTTACAGTAAGTTGATACAATTTACAATCCAAATGTTTAATATTTGGCAAGTACCTTTACAATCTGAAACCAGATCCAGTTCCTTGAATCAATAATTTGTGATGTATTCCAGCTTACAAAAATTAGCAGTTATGGATGTATGAATGGGTGGATGATGTGGATATGTGCCCGCTAGTTTGTCAACAAAAGTTAACTCACCGTATCTTTCCTTGTAAGAGTGTACCATTGTTGATGCATTATCAAACCCATAGTTGATATGCAAATAGTGATCACGCCCGGCGCAATGTACCCGGAATTGCATTTATGCGGTACGCTTAAATCGACTCGCTGTTCGTCACATTTAGAACTCGGACTACGCGCAAGGACACCAGGTGAAAATTGCAAAGCAGCAAACAAACCAAAACTATCGTTTTGATTTATATTTGCTAAAGATTACTAGAAAGAGTTCTGTTGAACTGGGAAGCATTTAGTGTTATAAGTGAGAATAAATATGTTCCT
>JAMKCH010025937.1:0-19612 GCA_023653785.1 Ophioderma brevispina
TTACTTTTGTATCTTCTCAGGTAGTCACACTCAGAAGAATCTTTGTTTAACTAAGCCGCACTACGGCAAGAGGACTTCAATTTGATGCGAAGCTTTTACATGAATTAATGCCCTGCGTATCAGTACATTATCTCACTCTTCTTTAGGTCATAGAGCTATATAGGATAAGGAAAATCGGGTAACGTTAACTTTAAGTATGACTCTCCATTCTACAAAGATTTGGAAGTAAAATAGGGAGCGAGGACTTTGGGACTTGGACACGTTCCCAATACTGCTTAAAACTCGGATGGTGTATCTCTCCCGCTCACTCTCAATCTTTTTTTCTCACTAATCTTTCTATCGAAAAGGCAAGACAATAACGGAGTAATGACGCTGACAAAAAACACTTTGCCATGAAACCAAACAAAACTGAACTAAATCTAACCCAACAACGTAGCGGCGAATGGTGATGAAGTTAAAGCAGAAAATACTATCTAATGTTAAAGAGTGACAATCACTCCAAGGGAGTGAATGAAATTGCTAAAAAAATCAATTCCAAAAAGGTGATGAAAATGTCCTTAAGGTGATAACAACACCAAGTGTGAAATTTCACTCCTATAGTTACAGTGATCACTCATTAAATTTAGGGATTGTAACACTGTAGGACAATCCTTAAATTTTCATTTTAGATTGATTTGTCACTCTTTTGAGTGTTTTTATTCTTTACTCTTTTACATTCTAGAGAGCAAATGAAACCGCGTCGTGCAAAGCTAGCTCATGAAATGAAGGAGCAAGTGAATGAGGTAATGAAATGCTTAAAGCGATTTATGGTATAAATGCCTATCGGTACATATATAATGAAATCTCCCTAAATAAAGTACCAGATGGTTTTCAGGCCATTGGAGTCATTCCTTGCGAAAAATCCAGATTTATTCACGACCAATATACACACTGTACAAGATTCATGGAAGCACCATGTTTATCCCTGTGGTTATATTTACAACGCCGCATGCACTACCGAACAGAAGCCAGCGAAAATACATCCCATACGCGCATATAATCACGTGCAAGTTTGCCACAAGCTAATCCTTTTGAAATTCGTTGAGCACAAAGGATAGGAGCGAAGTTAGTTTAGACTTTTTTATTGCCCAAACAAAAATACACCTTGTAAAACCTCAGTGATTTGAGGAAATGTTAAGAGGGGTGTTTAGATATCATTTTGTATTAAAAAAAGGTTTTAGTTGGCCTAAACACTAACAATCCCTGAAAACGTGGACATTTGAAAAGGGGTAGCGTAATATTTAGTTTTATTGCAGTCGCACTGTAACCACTGATCAATGGATTGGCTACACAACAGTAGTAATTGTATATTAGATGACTGACGCAACGGGCAGGGATCTTGTCTACCGAACCAAGACCATCAGAGAAACCTGTTTAACAGAAGTGGTATCCCGGGTGCAAGATTTAGAGACATGCCATCCCATACCGCAAATACAATGGCTCACTTGAATTGGCTTGATCTGTAAGTCTGTTCTTATGTTCCAAGGGGGTTGTTGATGAAAACGATTCAAACCCAGTCGTCCGTGCTGGGCGCTGAATTTGAATATTGCACGATATAATTATCAGTTGGGTGCTTTGTATAAACACATAATGTCAATCGCTACAAACAATCCGCCAAAATATCAGTTGTGGGATGTTGGGTGCTATTGGGGGGTAAAATTGTTGTCTACCCATGGCCACCACAACGAATGAACTGACACATCAGTCGTACGTGATGTAAATAAACCGCCTCAATGAATAAATCTTTTCATCTAAGCGCGCATTGCATTATGAGAAAAAAAGAGTATTATGGCAAATGGACCAGGTTACCTATTATTACACCTGGCCACCTCTAACACATACATTAATTTGTATCACTACCGACTTAGTGTATATGCAAAGCGTTAAGCGGCACCCACAGTATGTGGAGAAGCGGGGTCAGCCATTGGCTTTCTAATTGTTGGTACTCTATGATTTTCTTTGTGGTCGGCAAACATGCGAAACGATGAATTTCTCAAGATTACGTAGCGTTTTGCCTCTCTATCTTATATAGAACCTCTTTGGTTATGTCACTTATCCACGTCAATGAGAAAATTTTGTATAATGACCGGCTCTAACCACCTGCTGGGGCTCTTTTTTGGATGACCAAGATGCCATCAATTGCTTCAATTACGACCCAGGTTTCCAATCCATTGGATAGAGATCAAGTTGTTCGAAACCCACTAAGGCGGCGGTTCAGCAAATCTACCGTACTTTTCAATGTACCGGTAGACGCTTTCTTAAAAAAATCTTTGTATGATGTAGGTTTCCTAATTTTAGTTAAAAACTAGATTCTTCAAAGAATCCCTGCTCATTTTAATAAAATTAGCACAAATTGTATGCCATTTGTTGATAAATTTATAATTTGAAGGAAAACTTTAAATTAAAGGCGTGTTTTTAATTCCAATGTTTAAAAGTCAAAGGCGATAGTCTTTCATACAGCCAGAACTTGACTAACCACCACCGATCACTTTCAATTCAGTGGAAAGATAAACATGGCTTGTGGCAAACATAGCGTAAATAATAAACGTGGCGGCTTCCTTAAAAAATCGTCTAATCGGCTACTTGCTTCGAAAGTAAGCGTGAAAATGGTGTTTTCTTCGCAAGGAATACTCCAATGAACATGGCAAACCACCTGTACACTGTAAAAATCGTGTCTTGGCAAAAGACACTTAAATTTGTCATCAATTTTGAGACAGTATCTATTTTAGACATAACAAGTCATGTCTTAATACAGATACTGTTCAAATGTCATTCGCTTTGCAAGACACTATTCACAAGTCATGTTTTTTTATGCAAGAACCCTTTTGGTTTGTATAGACGTGTCTTTTGTCATCAATTGGGAAACATGTATGGCTGGAAGACGTGTCTTAGTGTCTTAGATTACGTTTTTTTTTTATTGGTTCTATTTTCCGTTTATCCTATTGTTGAAGACATGTTTATTTTTTGGCCAACATGTCTTCATAGACGCCCAAGACACCATTTTTTACATTGTACGTCATATTAGGGATTTGCATTATATATGTTCCGATAGACTTTTTAACCAATAATTCCTTTAAGCTTAAAGGTGTCCACGGGAGAGATTTCATATAACAGGTGTTCTCCGAAAAAATGTGAAATCTCTAATTTTTGGCACTGGTGTAAAGCTTTACATCACAATATCCCCATCTGTAAGGATTGGCCTGAGAAACTTTTCTTTCACTTGGTATAAAATTTTGAAATTTCGAATTTCGTATAGGAGCAAATACGTAATTCCCAGCCCTCTGTTGTCTATTGGAAATATACAGAAAACCACCATTTCTTTCCTTTGTACTTGGTATGTTGAATCCTTATTGCAGCTTCGCTGAGCGACTAGGATGACGTGGCGAAAATGGCGCCTCGCCCAGCCACAAGGGTGCAAGGTAAAAAGTAGATGTCAGATGCAAAAAACTGGAAGCAAATCCTCAACAAACAGTCAAAACAAACAAAATGTGCACTATATACAGAAGGCAGAATGGGTTTATCATCAATTTGCTTCCATACGAGGAAGCATAGCTTTTGATGCTGGGAGGGCTGCTTTCCTAAAGCCGAGCAGTAGAAATGGTGACCACTTGACTGGAAGTTATCCAACACGTATGGACCTTGGGTAGTAGGCAAACTTGTAGAGATCTGTAGTTAAGTTTGGGGATCTGGAAATTAAATGATGATCAGATTCTTGAATGTATGTAGCTGGAACAACCCATTTGGGAACTGGATAGTTGACAAGATTGGTTGGTGAATTTGAAGACATTACTTGTTGTGCCATAAGACGTCCTTTACTGAAAGACTCCCATCCACGTTGTTGAATGAGTGATAAACACTGGTCGTCCAGCGATAATCAGCAAACACAAATCGTGCTACTGCTCTCTGAACTTGCTCAAGCTTGTCCACTAAAGTGTTGTGTGTGGGTTCCAAGTCTCTGATGCATATTCGAAGCGCGGACGAACGAGGGACCCATATGCCTTCTTCTTGACGTCTTTTAACAAGGGTTAATTTCTGCGTAAGAGGCCCAAGGTGCTGTTAGATTTTTTGATGATGTGTTGACATGAGTTTCCAGCGGAGATCACTTGCACTGGATATGCCAAGATATCGTGCTGATCAACGATAGCAAGCTGCTGGCCAAGGAGGGTGTATTGGAAGAGACTCGGCGAACTTTTGCGTGTAATTTGAAGGACATCACATTTTGATGTTGATTCCATCAGCCAATCCTCAGCCCACTTAGCCGGGGTCTGCAGGTCTTTTTGGCAGAATTTGGGTGATTCTTCTTTGGGTTTTATTTCTCTATAGATGATCTGTCGTCATCAATAAGCGGATTTGAGCATTGGATGTGTCTTGGTGGTTCGTTAGATACCAATAAGAATAGTGCCGGGCCCAAATCGATCCCTCCCTGTTGTACGCCTGATGTTACTTCCCCATGAGATGTTCAACCATTAAAACACTGCCTGTTTGGCGAGAAGAGAGAAAGCTGTTGATCCAGCGGAGTGTTGACCCTCTATTCCCGTAAAAATCATCTTTGGCGGATAAGAGCTATGGGAAACCTAATCAAACGCCTTAGATCAGTCTAACAAGATCACGTCGGTCTGTCCAAGATGTTCAAGTGTGGTGGCCCAGTCATGGGTGGAAGTCACCAAGCTGGGTAACTGTTGAAAGTCGTTCTCTGAAGCCATGCTGCGAGTCAAGGAAGATGTTATGCTGCTCCGATTTTTAGCTACATGACTCAAAAATCATTATGCTCCAGCACTTAACAGCATAAGCAGGTCCGGGAGATTGGACGATAGTTTGCAGGATCTGATTTTGCACCTTTCTCAAATATAGCTGTTACATGGCTTTGTCTCCACTGGGCCGGGTACTTCTCCTGGGTTGATAGATTGCTGATAAAGGAAAGTCGTGCGTAGCGAGCTCACATCAACAGAACTTGAGTAATCTTGGGAATCTCATCGGGGCCGCTGCCTTTGTGGATTGAGGCGCTGCCAGTTGGTTTAAAAGACCCTTCTTGATGGATTAAACATATGAGTAATGTCGATGCGAGATGTTCCCTTGTTTGGTAGTTCTCTTTGTTTGTGAAGGATTGAAGACCTACTCAAAAGTGTTTGTTTAACTGGCCTGGGCTTTAATCATAATCCGTTTTATAGTTTGGTCTGAGTACGTAGTTCTGGAATCCCTAGGTTCTCAGTTCGCATGAGTTTACCATATGAACCAGAAGTTTTCCAGGTCCTCGCCTCAAGCTTCCTCCATCACTCATGATGTAGTTTAGGTGCCTGTTTGATGTATTTAGCTAGGCTGTTTCTATTGGTCTGAAGTACTGCCATTTGGATGAGGAATTAGACTTTCTTGCAAAACAGTATAGACGATCAGCTTCCACTCATTGCCTTTTGATAAATGGAGTTTCCATGGCAGGTGTCTTTTGCCACTTTTATAAGCTGGAGGAACATATTTGTCATGAGACTATTGGAGTTTAATCGCGGATGATTTGGCCATGTTTCCAGTCCACGAATTTTTAGTCAGGATCGTTTTGAGATAACTCATTACTAACTCCTTTGTGTCATTTCTCAGTTGGGCCATATTTGCTTAAATCAAATTTGTAAACCTTGTACGGCAGTTTGTTTTGGGTTTGGGTTCACTGTTTATATCTAAAGAGGCACGATGTCATGATCTGATATACCAGGTTGCCCACATCAACATTGTTCCACAAGTGAGCTGAAGGGTGACAACCAAATCAAGCACGCTATTGGGCTGCAACGTGTGATTTTGTTTGGAGTTTGACCACAGAATACTCTAACAAAAAGTTCACAATTGGAATGAACAATTCTGTTTTGGGAGTTGGTGTGGTAGACCATAGGACCAATCAATTCGGCTATGTGTAATCCCCACCTATTCGAGTTTCCATTTGAAGTTTCTTTCTGTGACCAAACAGAAGGTAGGGAAATGCCGTGATCGTCTAATGTATAAGAAATCGCTACATATCACAGAAAATATGAATGACTGTGACATCTCCCGTTGCGCCTTTAACTAATGAATCAAAATGCACAATTTAGGTCGTTCACTTATATATACATATTAACAGCGGATGATTCAACGTGATGCTCCCCAGGCTATGATTGCCTGCATTATTAAAAAAATTGGAATTGTCAAACTGGATTAGGTATATAGGTACCCACAATCTGAGTACCGCCAAAAAGCCATAATGTGAATTTAGGATGTTTGTAAAGAAACGCAAGCACTTATGTCAAAGGTTAACTCAAGTTTAAGGTAATTGTTCACCATTTTCTGTGAATCCCGATAATGTTGTTTTATCTAGCAGTATTGAATAGTTCCTTTTTGCATGATCCTAAAAAATCACTTTATTTAAGTGCTTCATGCGCAAAAGCATCAAAGCGACACACGTGAGAGTACACACTTTCTTATAAGTTTGCGTTATTTCCACGCTTTGTCCACGAAACTTTGTCTGGTATTGGGACCGACATACCATGTCAGAACATACAGATCTTATTTTTCTTTGACATGAGAATGCTATATAGTAAAGAGTTCACAATCTTCGGAAAGGCGGGGATTTTCAAGTCTGAAATTAGAAAATGTTTGTTTTGGGCCAAAATGCCAAAGCTTGCGTGTTGAATCATACAACAATAAATAGGCACCATGAATTGTTCCCCACATCAAAGGCCATGTACTCGCTGCACAACGCATTAATTGAATGAACAGCAACGACGCTGTTCTGCATACCACACACTTCTGTGTATACGCTCCTAAAGGTAGCCCTCCGGTTGCATTCGTCTATGACCGTCGTCGAAAAACAATTCATGGGGGGGCCAAAAACTGGAAAATAAGATATAGTACTTTCACTGTTTAAATTGACCATACCCCTGTTAGATTTTACTTTGTGGGCGATCCAATCCAGCGTGTACAGCGTAACCGCGCCTTCATTACTATGCAACGACAAAAATGACCTTAGATGGTGAATGTCTCGCTTTCGCAATACGGGTCGCCACCAGCGTTTTTGTATTATTATTATTTATTATGTGCAAGAACTCAAGCAAAGAGTTGTGTGATCAAAGAAACAAAGGGTTTAAATATTGTAAAAAGTCCGTGTTAGTGTGCATTCGCATGCAACCGACATTATATACGACAAACTTATGACATGACGTGTTCCTGTGTAATATTTGTACTCTGCTGGCTCTGTATGTCGATTTTTTCCCACTATGCATGGGAAAACATCGCCTCTCCGAGGCAGTCGTTGGCGGCGCACGTATTGCAAGTGCGAGAATGAAAATGCATTCACTCACTGCGAATTATCAGTAAAGCACGCCTAACGCACCGTGCAGTGTAAGATGAACCAAAGGACGAATTGTAGTGAGACACAGTAAAGGTAATAAGCTCAGTGGATAACCAGTTTACCGTACATTGCCCCAGTAATGGGCCATATCTTTAGATCCAATTAAACTAGAGACCTAGTATTTTAAGGATTATTGCTAAACACCCTTCACAACACTAAGTAAAGACAATTCTTTGGAATTGCAAGTGGGTGAACAATCACCTTTAACCTTTTTTTTTAGCACCCTGTAATGAACACAAAATTCCACATTAACGATGAAAAACAGGTTTTATTTAAAATCACGGTAGGCTTTAGCAGAGTTTTTAGTTCAAAAAGTTCCATACTACGACACGATTACAAAACGAATTATGACAATTAACTACATAACCCAAATCCACCCGGAATCCAACATATAGCCGCCATATTTATCAAAAGTTTGGAAACCCAGATCCCGTATTACCTTAACACTGTATTTGATGTCGTCACAATTCATACGCTTCTTCATTTTTCAGCGATCGTCACTTACTGTCTACATTAGTACGCTGCTACACGCAGGCCGTAAAAATTAGATCTGGACAATTAATAAAGCATGAGGTTAGTATTAAATGTTTTGTTCTCTTGCAATTTTTACAAGCGGGCAAACATAACCACATACTCCTGCACACCGCTCAAAAATAATATTTGCTTAATTTTCACTTTTGTTCGGCCAAATATGGAGTATTGGCAAAGTGTTTCCACGTTATGTGAAACTTGTTAACTCGCGCATCGCGCCAATTGGAGTGCTGCAATAGATACTATAAGTTTTCCCATAATGCATTGTAATATGCCTTGATGACTCACACCAACGCAAGTACTTGCAAGCATGCGTGTCAATCCAGAAGGCGATATTATCAGACAGACGGCAATGTTACAATCAAATAGAGTCCCCACGTTCCACACTTGTAACCGTTTTCATGTACAAGTCCCCCAACATCAATGGGTAATAGTTATTACAATTGATTCCGCCATGTGCTGCATAATTGTTGGCAGTATCGCTTGACGGAATTAATAACATCATTTGCATACTTGGGACTTCTATACGAAATGTCTACACAGTTTGCTTCCATTTCGAATATAGCCATCGTCAGTTTTGTTCCGTTGATTTCCTGTACATTTCTTCAGATTGAAATTTCATTGTAAAAGTTTAAAAAAGCACTTGTTCCCAACCGAGATTTTAGCATTCGAACCCGTTGATACGCATACGTACTTTTCATTGATGTGATGTCATCAGGACAAGTTACCCAGCATTCTGGAAACATGTAATTCCAAAACTCACGAGCCATAGTCGGCGTGCGCAATACGCGAAACGATATATTTGGTATAACGAAAGTGCTCATCACTCATAATTCTGGTCGATTGACGAATACACCATATGTAGGTTATGCAAACAGCACTACAGCATTAGTCGCAAAAATACACACAACCTCCTCATGCAACGAAACATTTTTCCGTTTGGCCACGATGTACCTATCGCTTCCTGCACAAAATCGTATACATGTTGCATACACCGATTTATCTTAAACTCCAGAGGATGATGGTTAATAATATATATCTGTAAAGAAACTCTCATCCCAAACTTGTCCCATCATCGTCAATATGGCACCCGGCACATACTGGTCGTGCTCGAACCCATATGACACATTGCGCAAGCGTCCTCACAAATTGTTTTGATGGGTTCTAGGCACAGGGACCTGCTGATTCCAATTCTGGATGATGCCACTTTGGCATCATTAAGCATTGTGAGATGGAAGGGGGTAATGTTACAGGGGTAAAATTTGTAATGTTTCAATGTGGATTTGAAATATGTATGAAGTGTTTTATCCTTGTCCTAAGGTTTAAAAAGGATAGGTTTGCTATACCTGCCACCTTTTGTGTTTACACTACAGACCAAAAATTTGTTCAAGGTCATCATGGGATTAAACTTTACAACGCCCGATTAATGTTTTCAACTTGTTTCAAATTGTTTTCCGTATGGGAATGTTAAAACAAAAATAAACATTACAGCATGTCAATCATTGCTAATGTATCTAACAGAGACTAAAATGATTAACCCCCAGAGACCCTGTGGTACCTTCTCCATTATTTCCCCCTATTTATACCACAATGGCCAACAAATCTGTAACCTATATTGAACATTAATATCAAACAGAATGAAGATTTTGAGATCCCATTGTGAAAGAATCTGTGCATTCTAAATTGCTTACCCTCTCTCTAGGAGACCTTGAACCTTTTTAGACTTGATGTGTTAAAGTAAAAGTCCTAGATATAGCAACTATACCTTTTTTTAATCCATAGGACCAGATGAACTATCTATACACCTTTTACCCATTATGCAGCATTTACAAATTTTACACCCCTGTGAATTTTACCCCCCCCTACCCTATCTCAAAATGCTCAGGAATGCCAAAGTGGCATCCTCCAGATTTACTCAGTAGGTCAATCGTGCCTAGAAACCATCAAAATTTTTGTGTGGACCTTGCGCAAGGTCAATGCAAGTTTATTTGGGCCGAGCACCAGACTATAAGCACGCACGCCTCGGCACACAAACACAACACCAACAAATACTCACAAAAAAAAACAATACCAACAAATTAACACCGACCAAACGAAACCGTGTCTTTTCAATTAAATTAAAACCAATCAGTAACAATTCCATTTCAACACATTTGCAATATCTTATCACCTTGTAACTTTTCCCGTCTACAATCTTTTTACATTGAATCTCAGCGACAATAATAATGGTAATAAAAACGAGACGATATGGCTCGCCTATCCCTGGATATCCGATGTGATAAAAATATCAGCAATCATTCTGTTGATGTCATACCTGGGTTTTTAATATTGTATGCTATATATGAATAGCTATAAAAAAGCTGCTCAACGAACAAACTATACAGGGTGTCTCAAAAGAATTACACCCAAAATACAGGCAACCCATAACTTCAAAAGTAAGTATTACATTTGAGAATTTATGGAATCTTAAACCACAATTACTTTTAACATTCTTTAATGTAAACATCACCCGATTCAGTTCGGTAGGTTTTGAAGAAATAAGCGATTATGTACCACATGTCAATGGACACTTTTTTCCAAGTTTGCTCACAATAATGCAGATTTGATGTTAACTACAGCTGATTACTCGTGTTAATCTGTTCAAGCTGTGGAATCTTTTTCATTCCCCAAAGAAACCGTCTGGTTTATAATATTTGTGAGTTCAATGCCTTTTGTTCATTTTATTACAATACTCACAATACCGTAGACAATTATAACAAAATCCAACAAGAAACACAAAAACATTAAAATAACAAGATGATTAATCTTTATTAGAAACACCACCAATAAATCTGTATAAAATGTGAAATATGGTAGCTTGCCTAGGGAGTGGCCTGCCATAGAATGAATTGAGGAAGTTTTAATCAATACTTTAACAGGAGATAAACTGAACACTATTCTGAATAATAATTATTCACATTAATAGTTTTTATCAAATTAGACCTCTTATTATCCAATAAGATGGTGGATTCTACATTTAGATACTAAGGCATGATTTGAGTGCTTTCATGCTATTCTCGTGTTATATGAAGTACCGGCACTAGACAAGATGGTTGGTCAACAGTTGTCGCCCATACAAAGGGCGTTTGTGGTTTTTCAGCATACAAATCCGAACTGGTCCATAACAATTACTATGGTCACGGCCAGAATTTAGAATAGATTCCACAGAAATCCCTTGCAAGAAGACAATCTTGAACATGTTAAGAAGTCTGTGAAACAGGTTATTTTTTAAAATTTACAAGCCAATGTTTGAACAAGAGTCGGCCTGGAGGTGGAGAACCGCCCGAACTTTAAAGAACATTGCAGCCATCAGAAGGAGTCTTCGTTTAAATCATCCAGACAAATTGCAGACATAACAATGTTCCAGCAAACCACAGATCAAGCTTTAACAGGATCACCCGCTTAGACCTGAAATTCCACCCCTTATAGAATGCAAAGGAGGCATTCTCCCCAAGCAACAACGTAAATGCAGATAGCCTGTCAAGGATCAACACAAGACCTGCAAGGTTTTAACTGAACTTATTGTTGGGGACGAGGCAACGTTCAGATGAACAGACAGACATGTCAGCACATACAATTTGAGACCTACACACCCTACAACCCCAAGAGATTATTTCTCGCCTTTGGGTTCTGTCTGCTCCTTATTAACAAAACTTGGAAGGAAGTGTCCTTTGACATGAGTTACATAATCGCTTATTTCTTCAAAACTACTGAACCGAATCAGTGATGTTTACATTAAAAATATTCAAAAAAATAATTGTGGTTTAAGATTCTTTTAAAATTTCTCAAATGTTATACTTACTTTGAAGTTATGGTCACCTAAATAGTAAGGGCAATTCTTTTTCCTGAGACCACCCTGTAGTAATAGATAAAATTTCTCTAAATATCGTCATCTGGCACCCTTTTAGGAGAAATTAACATTAATGAAGAACCCAATAACCCATTTAGTGGTATTATTATATGGATTACTAACAGCGGAAATTGTTTATGATTGTTTTTTTAAAAAAGCAGCCCTCGTCTTACCAAGGGGGGGTACCCCCCCCACTGATCTTCGCTCCCGGTGCGCTAAAATGTGCCAAAAACTCTTTCCGTAAAAGCTTCTAGGTAATGCGTTCTTCGCATCCTTTACGTTTTATTTTAGCGAAAAGAATGTAAAGGTACCACCTTCACCGGAGTTAGGGTAGGCCGTCAAAGTCGAAGGTAGGGGGTTGTTCCACCCAAGGATATTTTATGGTGATTTTTGATCATGATTATTATTCACAGTATGGCCCTAAAACTATGTTTATGGAGAAACTAGCCAATTGCCATCATTCAGAGCGGAAAACCGCATGAAAATCCGATATCCCTACTTTTTAGCGCAAAATGGTATTTCGCCTATTTTCTGTGGAAAATGCCACTTGATGCTTGATTTCATTGTGACGCCATACTAGGATTTTGGTACTTAGTTTTGGTATCCAATGGGAAAGAGGAGGACATAGCTATCCACTGGTATCAAATCATAAGCTCGGTGCTTATATAGGCGAATTCCCGAGGGGGTGGGTACCCCCCCCCCCCTTTGGTAAACCGGGTTACAAAAAAGCTGGTAAGACGAGGGTATAATGACAGAAAATAGGATTATCATACCATTAATTCCTCAGCATCTCCTTCTCGAGAGGAGAGAGGGAGGGAAGAATACAAAGAAAGAGGGGGAGCGAGGAGATAAAGAAGTGACGAAATGGAATTAATTTTTACAGACTATGTTGAAAATCAACAATGAGATATTACATTGACCAACAAAAGGACACCCGGAAACAGGTTGACAAACGAAGAAAAATACAGAGTTCTTCGGAAAACGCAAGTTCCGTCTACCTCTCGCTGCTTTGTGAAATGGGAATCTAAACAGGAAAGACTGATGGTTCACCTGAGAACCCGAGAGTTATTTCCACAATTTTCAGCCTGAATGGGACCAACTTGAAAACAATATGCAAATAAGCCAATTACCGTGAGGAGAGGCTGTAGCAGATGAGTTCAACTTTTACAAGGTTACCAAACGTTCACCATAACAATTAAATAGACGTACGAGGTGTATCGGTCAAGCGTGTCAAGAGTTTATAAGCAAGTATATAATCAGGATAACTTTTTTCTTAGACACACAGATATAGGTTTGTGCGTCTTTTCTTGTTTAAATAGACACACACAATGAATAAAATAGACACGCACAAGCAATTAAGAAATTGAGGGGCAACAAAAGTTACTGTAGTTAGCTTCAGACGGTCCATATGGCACATTAAAATAAAAGAAAAAACACTATTAGTTCAAGAATAATAGGGATAGCCCCCATTAGTATGTTGTTTGTTGATATGAGTTATCTCGAAATGGGGGATGTGGCAATACTTATCAAGTCTTCAAGGGCGCGCGATGTACCTTCTTTCAGTAATGGAGAGATTTGCTTAGAACGGCTCCGGAGGAGATCACTAAACCCTTATGACGTCATCACCGCCAAAGGGTGTTCTTTATCAAAGGGAACTTCCCGCACGGAACGCACACTTAAGGGATCATTTTACGTATCCATTTTTGCTAGAAGGCCTATTATGTGACGTTTAGGGAGTAAGATTTCACAGTTTTCAGTTGTCTCTCTTGAAGCACAACAGACAATACTGAAATCCCATGGGGTTTACGAAACGTTTATAAAAACAAACTTACCTGTTATGTTCCGGTGATGTGATATTCGTAAACTATTACATATCGGTTAGGCATTGGGGACATTAATGGATTAATTAAACATACCGCGAAGGATCAGCGTTCTTGGCTCGATTCTCTGACTGATTACTCATAATAACTTTAGAGATGACCAACTAAACAATCAGTGTCATAATAATAAAACTACCCGTTTACAAAATTGCAAATCTCAATTAGGAGGAAAATCGCACCGGACCCCAGTCAATCTACACATATTTTACCATCCACCACAGATGTTATTTTCTCCAGTACACTGCCGACGGAAAGTAGTCCTCATTCCGGTTTCAAAGTCAAATATTCTCCTTGGAGGCGTTGTTAAAATTGTCTTGTAAAATTACTGTTCATTTCAAGCAGATCCGGCTCGTAAAGCAAGGTGCGGGATCTGATGAAATGATGAAACCGGGAAATCGCAAGCGGATACGGTGGTTCAGAGGCGAGCGCTTGCGTCGGCTGCTTTTCCTCTCATTCGTTCATACCAATGCTTACAGAGAGTAGTCTTAACAACAGCAGCACGAAACTAACCGGACGAAACTACTTATATTGGAGGTTCACGCATCTGTGTCGACTTCTGTTCAAAATAAAAAAATTACCCCCAAAACGCTTGTCATTACGCACAATGTATACCTAGACAGATCCCGACAATGGAACTGATTTCGACATCACAAAGGCCTACGGACCTTATTATGCAGAATCGAAAGAAGAAATATTTTTAAGCAAGCCACAATTGAAGAATCGAATAGTCGAAAGACATTTGAAAACCGGTTCAAGCACTCCAAAAAAAATCCAACACTTACCATTGCGTTGGGCTTCGTATGAGCAGTTCAATTCGCTCTGCTATTTCCACCTAAGTCAGCAAGTCGTCTAGAGTGTCCACACTCTTATTACGTTGACACTGGGTACTTTCAAAGGAAATCATGAAATACTTTGTAAATTTACAGTTTTGTTTTTGCTTACAAAAAACGAAAAACACCTTAGAGGAGGGGAAGTGAACAGTAGCTATTTTAAACTTCATTGTAGGCGTTAAGGCGTTATATTTACAGACCTTGTTAAACATTCAACTTAGGCGATTATCAACAACATCAAGTTTTAAATGGAAGCTTACAATTTTTTTAAACATACTCTTTATTTTTTATCAAATCGAAGTCGGTTGTTAAAGCTTTAATTTGAACAAGGCAAGGGGACAATTGAGGCGATTGCGAATTAAGAGTATTATAAACAAAGCGTTATTCGTAAGTGTTATTATTGTACCGTATTGCTGTTTTTATTGGCAAGGAGTGTCATATTGTGCATTTCCATTTGAAAGGAATTACAACTCCTCACAATACGATGTAAAAAGATTTAAGAAATAGGTACAAAGCACATTTCATCGCGTGTGACTTTGCACAATTTCCTAAAATATACACACTGATTAAATACTAAGTGCGTGAACTTTTGCAACATAAGTCGTCAAGGGGGTAAATCGCATTCACGTGTCACGTTTGGGTTGTAGAATTACGGAGCTTCGATCTACAACATATCTTAGAAAATCCTTTACCGTTATGATGCTATGAGCAAAATTATGCATAATTTATTTGCCAGTTGCCTATAGGTATTGGTACAGCATTTTTTTCCAATACAAACGAATATCGGTCACATTAAAAACAGGGATTCAAATGGCAGTTTGGACGTTTCACTATTCTTCTTCTTAATTGAGTCCCTGTTGCCCTTTATCTAACCATGATCTAATCCAAACCCGATCCTACTCCACCGGAAAGCATGCTGTACCAAAATAATAAGATAAATTACACACGCATGCAGCAACGACTGACCAATGAGAAATTGAGCTGTCGAACTACACATGCGCCAATTGTGTGTTGACCAATATAACGCTTACGTCCATTAAAATGAATTTGTTAAAGTTGCTTAAATGTCATATTCGCTAATCATAGAACAGGTAACATTAACATTGTTTTGTAAAATGATAGTTTTTCGATAATTTTTTTCGATAATTTGTATTTTCTCTCAGTATTGTATTCATTATGCCCGTGCATGGTAGCTTACAGGTGCTAAGGTTGATGTGCTTACTAGAAAAACTAAAAACCATTAGCAGAGTGATAAACAACAATCTTGAATTATCGCAGTAAATATCGCAGTCAAAAAGGGACTTTTTGTGAACCACCCTGTAAAGCACGTTAATATCCCACCTGTAATCCCCAAAACAACTCTTCACATAAAAATATTGAAAATTTACCTATAGTGTTTCCAAAAAATGACTGACATGTTAGTTATTCTTATATGCACGGACTTAACACACGCACACAAAAGGTCTTATCAGCGAGTTGTCCAAAAGTCATAGATAAGTTTCAAAGGGACATTTCGTGAACCACATCTCGTGCTCGACTTACCTATTAAGTTCAGATTTTTATCTCCTCTGAACCGTTTAGCCTTGGTATTCTATGTATGCTTAATGTGACTAACAGAAAAAAATCCTAAAACGAATAGAAATTACAGTACAATTATGGCTTTCCAACACTGATATGCAAAGATTTTCTCATAACAGCAGAAGGCACAATGCGAATTGAAAAAATTCTAAGAGTAAGGCCTTTCTAAAAGAAGAATGCTTCATTAACAAAACAGAAGGTGTTATATCTCAACATAAGTAAGTTGTTTTGTACATCACATTAAAGAGAAAAGACCAGGCTTTCCAGTATTTTTTTTCTCATTTGCTTGCTTCAGTCAAATCGCGAGATAAATCCGCAGTTTACTGCGGAACACAAATCGAGTTTGTGACACTTTTTGGTCGAGTGAAAACGGTGAAAGAATTAGTCAAACATAAGTTATTCACATTTGAACATATATGAAATGCTTTAAAAAGGGATTAAGTTCATAAAAAACTCTAAATGATACGAAAACAGTTACGTAATGGTGTAATTTATGATCAATAAGTTCTGGCTTTAAGATAAAGTGAATAACATTCGACATACTGTTGTTTGTTAGAAGAGAACCATGAGCGTACAGCAACCTGGAGGAGAGTTTTTATGATCTTGGAAGTATCACGAAACGCAAATTCCTACCAACATCTTGATACTTTGCTTCCAAATTCAAATTTTTATTGACTTAACAATTAGTAAATGCACAAAGATGGTGATTTGGAGTGTTTATTTTTTATTGCAATTATTTTCCTTCTGCATGATTTTAACAGATACCAATTTTGTAATAAATTCAAAGCTCCATTTCATTGACGTGCAATAAATATTTGCATTGTTTATTATTTATGAAAAGATATTAATCTTTGAACTGATTATGTTGACTATTAAACCTTGTGTCGATAAAACAAGACTTCCGTTGTTTACTTTAATCTGTGTTTTGTTTCTTTCGTCAAGTTGCAATATCTTTTGTAAGCTTCAAGACAGCATGGCATAACTGCGCGAAACAACTCTGCCCATGCATAAAAGTGGCACAAAATCGAATTTGGTGTATCGCACTAAATTGATTATATCTCTGGATTGACAAAAGCAAATAAGATGAAAAAAACACCATTGGAAAGACTGGCCTTTATTCTTTAATATTATGTCAGGTAGAATGAATTATTTTGTTTCTTTCATATTAAACCAATTTTTTCTGATTGTTACCACTTTTTTAGTCTGATTGTACCATTTTTTGAGGACAGGCTGTATATTGAATGAGGCCTGACCACTTTTGCTGGATGATGGCTGCATTGTTGATAAGCGCCCTCGTCAGTCGCCAAATGGACATTGGAGCAGCGAGTGCCCAATATTCTAACAGGATATTGTTAAATAGATATAAGATACACCTCTCCTTAGTTCTAAAAATCAATTCCTCTTTAATTTTGCAGTTGGTATTTGTCGATTTAAAGTAATATATATTTTCTGTCTTTGCCGTGAACATAATTTTCGATAAAGTATAAGTTGTAACGTTCTTGTTTCCACCAGCCTCCACATTACCAACATGGGCATTGCTCAAGCTCTGCATCCTTTAAGTAACAATCTAATCGCCAGAATCGCGATGCAACATCGTAGATGGAGCCTCGCTCGCTAGATAAACAAAGATGAACTTTTCTCAGACACAAACGGTAATCTGGCAGGATCGAGTGACACATATTTGAGGAGGGCGCAATCAGCGACTTTAAAGAGGACAATTATAGTTTTCGCTAAAAGAAATACTTACCGTGTACGCCTTGTTTGTAAGTATCAGATTAAACTAGGTAAGACTGAGAGTTAATTCACAGATTCGCTCGGCATTTATTATTAACGAAACTTTTAAAATGACACTCAAACTGGTATTTAATGCATATGCTAGAAATTCTACGCGGCATTTCTATACGCTCGTGTACATTTCTGAAAGACTGTACCGAGGAACCCCATTTCGGAAAAGTCAGCTTTCGAAATACTAGTAAGTATCATAGAACTTAAAACTTACAAGACTTAAAGCCACTATCCCCCGTGAGTTTGCTTAATAACGAAAATCGAAAAAATCATTCAAAAATCCGATTTTTGCATGTATTGTGTAACAAGTACAAGTATCTAACATACACTGCAAATGATAAGACCAGAAGCAACCTAATTATGGAAACGAATCGGAATTTTAGTCATACTGCCGTTCGGACACTTACTACAACACGTAAGTGAATGGGGGTTCATATCATTGGAAACACTGCCTTTTTCGTCCTTTTCGTCAATTTTTCAGGTGAAAAGGATAACTTATGAGAATTCTACAGCCATACCTTCACTTTGAAGCTATTCCTGCAATTCAATATTTTTAAAAATCACTGATAGTGTCTTTAAAAGTTTCTGAAAGATATGAACTCCTCTAAGAGAATCAATTTTTTCAATTTTACTCGACCTATATAGTATGTATCCTAAATAAGTGAAAAGATTTAGGACGCGCCAATTTCCAAGAGTCGCAAGACATTTCTGAATATTACAAATCAAATTAAAAAAAATTTTCAAAAAAAATGAATAAAAAGCAAAACAATTACAGTGGTGGCATTCAGATTCATTTCGATTGGTATGATTCGCCTCACGATTTTGAATAAAATTAATAAAAATAAAAAATTATTATCTGGATAATTTTTACATAACATCTGAACACGACGATCCAATTCCGCTTGCCAAGTGATAGACAAATCCATTTGGGGAATATCGGTCAAATTAACGATACATGGTATAGAGGGACTGTACGCGTTTCAATATAAGGCGGCGTTGGGTAAGACTGATTTAAAGCAGACTCATATATTACGAAGTACAACGTGTGTGTGGGTATGTAGGTGTGTGGTGATGTATTGTAGGGGTTGTGTGTGTTGTGTGGTGTGTGTGTGGGTGTGTGTGTGTGTGTGTGTGATAAATCCCAAATTTTTTTTTAAAAATTACAGCTGTTAAAACTGATCAATTCCAAAATTTGTACCGTAGGATTAGGATCTTCTGTATAGTCGCCACCTACAACGGAAAAGATAGGCACTCAATTCAGCTTGAATCTTCACGCAAACAATGGTCACGCTCATTCCATACCGTCTATGGAGCCCGACTATGGTCCCGGCGGACTATATCTGCTTTCACAAAAAAAAAAAAAAAAACCCCCCCCCCCCCCCCCCGCATACTACTAAGTTTGCGATTCGGGTAACCGTGATTAGCAAATTTTTTGCGGTTTAGATGTGCACTACAAAAGAACATCGCTAACAAGCTTGTCTCAAACTCATTTTTTTAAAGAAGGTCAATCCAAACGTTAGCAGAGGCGGCGCCAGACATTTTCTGGGAGAGCAAACGGGGGCGAGGTTACATTGTTGGTGAAAACATCCAAAAACTTAGAGAATTTGTAACCAAATTGAAAACAACTTGAATCGCTTTTTCTTATGCCGGGGGGCCACTGGGGGAAGAAAACAATTAGGCCGAAATTCCCCCTCCCCCCGGTCCCCCTATGCAT
>JAMKCH010025938.1:0-46752 GCA_023653785.1 Ophioderma brevispina
AACACGACCACCCATTATGTCTACTTTGCCATCATTCAGTGTTACCGTTACATTTTAAAGCCACTGTGAACGATGTTAGTGTGAAACTGGAATGTGAACATGCTGAACATAGGTGGAATTTGAAATGGTAACTTTGTAATGGCGAATTTTTAGGCTGCAGGTTTTTCGTTTTATCTGTCCCCACCTGGAGGATAGTTCGGAGTGACTTTACACATATGTGAGACGGATTTTTCTTCGGTCATTTATGTGTCGCTGACCTCATTTTACAGAGCGTATATTGTCACTTGCAGTGTTCAATGTCTCTGGGTAAAAAACATGGCATTAATTACATTATACCCCGGGTAAAAAACATTTGGCATAATTGCAGTATACCATTTGCACCTACTCAGTTAACATCGATTTAATCATTTTTAAAGCACCTTGTGGCATCATAGCATTGGGGGAAGGGTTAGTAAAAGTATGCCAAACATTCCTGTACATTGTATTGTACTTATTTCCCCGCCGAACAAAGTTCGGAGGGGACTATAAAATGGGGGCTACGTCTCCGTATTCCGTTATTATGTCCGTATGTATGTCAGTATGTATGTCCGTGATTTAAAATGTTAACCCTGGCAATTTGGCATATCTGTTTTTTTGGATGAGCTAGAGTAGCCAAAACTTGGGGTATCTTGTAGGAGGGGAACCCTACTAACCATGTAATTCACACCCCAGGGTCTCACCGGGTCTGTCAGGGGGTGGGGGAAAAGGTCAAGGCCCAAAAAAGGTCCATATGCACAGAAAAGTCACATAGTGACCTATTGTGTACGATTATCTGGAGTACGTTGAGTGAGGGCTACGATGATGTAACTTGGTGGAAAGAAGCGGGTGATGAATCTCGACCTTATTAGAGTTTGGTGTAAAATATGCTAATTAAGGATCTTAATTGCTATAAATTTATGAAAAATTTTCCGCAAGGCTTGTGTACAAGTTTTCTGGGGAGTTCTGTATGGCGTATAGTGATTGTAATGGTGGAAGAATGGGCTGAGAAGTCTTGACCTGATTAGGATTTGGGCGTATTCGGGGCAAATTAAATATGCAATGAGCTAATTATATGCAAATATCATGTAAGTGCTAAGTGGGGGGAAGTATACTACAACAAATGTATTAACATACGTAGTACCCATGTTTTAATTGAAAGTATCCTTTTTAGTTTTGGTTGTAACACATGGTCAGTCTTTGGGTTGCCAGCCGGTTACATCTTGGAAAAATGTGGAAATATGTAAAATTCGGTGTTTCGCCCCTTTATAGACCTCGTTTGGTCCCAATTTAAAATGTGGTCACTGATTTTTTCAAAAAATAGTGTTGCCAAATTGAATAAAATTATAAGTTTAATAAATTTAGTGATTTTCAGGGGATTTTGCCGATTGAATTTAAGATTTCTCGAGTTACTTCACCAAAAGTCACAATTTTTTTTTCAATTATTTGGTGAAGCTAGTGGTGGCCAAAAAAAATTAAGGGTGGACTGGTAAGTTCTAGTCATCACTTAGTGATCGCGATATTCGGCGGGGACATCTTTTACGCCTCGCGTAAAAAGACGAGTTCGCCCTGTGTTATTTATTCCAATACGATAATATCCTAATATCCCTCATTATTTTAAAGGTCCATGGTCCGATCTTCTAATAGCCTTGTACCCTGGACCCCAGATTTTTCTGGAAGTAGTGTAAATTTGGTATTAGAAGAAAAGAAAAGCAAGCTACTATTTTTCGCATTTACCCTGTAAATTTGGATTTGGAGTTATGAGAGAAAATATGGCCCCATATTTTGGTTGAGCAATGTTAATTTACACAGTACTCTATGGGGATTACAAAAGCACATTTTTAGCTTTCACTTACAATGAGATGAAATATCGTGCAACAGACTCTATGGGGATTACAAAATCACATTTTAGCTTTCACTTAAAAATGAGAGGAAATCTCGGTGCAAAAACTTTAACAGATGGGGTTTGGGTGAAGGCCATTCTATTCAAGATTGAAAATTAATAGACTTAAATCAGGTTCATCACCTTTAAATCATGTAGCTTTACAGCCAATTTGAATTGTTTGTGAGATAAGCAACTTGAATAAGTAAAACTCCCTGTATCGCATTTCACAGATTTTATCTGAGTATTGCGACCAAAATAGCCCAAAAAGAACCGCCCTATTGGGATGTGTACCATGTTCGAGGCAGCCCTTTACCAGTAGTTGCTGTGATAGAGTTTGGCAAAACAGTTCACTGCAAATAGCAAAGAATCGGTAAGATGCAGAAAGACTGTACAGGACAGTCCCAAACCCTGCCAAAACTTAACACGAAAAAGAAAAATGCTCAAGATTTTGAACAAATTGCCAATCGGCCACCAGCTTGAGCAGTTGGAAAGTGGTTTCGAGCAAAAACTCTGTTGTGTGACTGAGGGGCCTTAGCAATTGGTTGTCATCAGTTGGATCAGATCGTGGGTAAATAGGTAGTTTTGTGTTTGTTTGAATTGTTTTGCAAGGGTGACATGTAGACAATTTGTATGGGTTCCAATTCACAAATGGCCATATTTGCTCAAATAAAAAAAAAAAGTAAAACAAAAAAAAAAATAAATAAGTGACAAAAGGCAAAAAGAAAGTAAATTTAAAAAAGGTCAAATTTTTTGCTATTTGAAAACTGCAAAAGGTCCTATGGCAGTCAGGATGCTGGGGGTGTATATTTTATGGACCAAGAATAAATAAGTGGAGCACCATTTACATACAATGGTTTGATTAAACATTAGCAAAGTACTAGCAAGGCAATGCAATGATATTTAAGTTTGTGATAACAACTGGACATGTCATAAACCTTACACTTTTAATTTGTTGCATGGTAAAAATGTCAGTTTCAAGGACAAAACAGAAAATCTGATACGGTAACCTAGCAACCAACTATAATTACAAATTTGAAAGTCTGTAATTGAATACATGAATAAACACAGAAAAAGTAAGAAAAGCCAAAAAAAGATTTGTTTATATTAGTTTAAAGGGGCATTTCATGATCCACAACCTCGTCCCCTGACCTAAAAAAAGTTGAGATTTTTATATCATCTGAACCGTTAGCCTTAGTAATCCATGTGTACCTAATCTTACATGCAAATTCGGCTGTATCTGTAAGAAATTAACAATTTTGTATTTTCTGTCTGTAAACTGACAGAAATTACTGCACAGTGGCCTATGTGACCGTGGGAAACAAGCAATTGCTCATAACACAAAACCGCAAGATCAGAATCAACTAAAATTTTGTGAATAAGCTTTTCTCAAGGATATTTAGTGAACCATGCATAAAACAGAATGTGCTGGAATCACGAAATGTACCTTTAATTTAAAAAAAAAAAACTTTGTTTTGATACTTAATGTATAGACAAGCACAAGCTCTAATCAATGCAGAATATAGACAGTCAACTTATTGCTGCTTAGAAATCATTAATGTCCACTGGTGCAGTTCGAGCCATAAGTTGTTAACTGCTGTTGTATGGTAGAATGAATTGATTTGTTTTTACAAGCTGACAAGAAGCTAGACAGCTACGGCAAAGATAAAGAAAGGACTGATAGACATGCAAGATAGTAGTGAATAGCAACAGGCTATTGCTAGTGATGGGCAGACTGATAATTAGATGGCACTAGAAGATATGGATGACAGAAAGTGAAAAGAGAGTCTGTCTGGCTTGGTATCTTTGATTTCAATTTAAGTGAATTGCGCTAGCTTGGATGGCCTCATGCCGTAGGCTTGGGATAGCTGGCTTCTTTTAATCTGATGGTAGCAATGTAGCGTGGATGTATCAACGTTTGTATCTGAAATTTGAAAAATGTGTGTCTTTTGGTGTCCATTATTTTGTGTGCATGCTTATTTATTTTTGTGTTATTTTAAAACTTTGACGGATCATTCAGTATTCAGACACAGTTTTCCAACAATGCCCAGGGTACCAGGATGGTGAGGGACAGTCAGGTAATTGCAACCTATTCTTATCAAAGTTTATACCATTATGGTCTTTCATGTACGTAGGACAGGCAGCTTAGTATCCCCCCACTTAAAGGAGGTGTGTTTGTGGTTCATTTGCCCAAGTCCAAATGAATGGGAGGGGAAGAGGGGGAAGATTTTAAGTTCATGCAATAGTTCTTATCCAACGTAAATCCAAAATTTAAGGACAAATTAAATCACAGCAAGTGGCACCACTGGGAATTGAACCAGGGATTTCTAAAACCAAAGGCAAATACCCTAACCAGTGGGCTGTGCTCTTCATCTTCTAAAGAGTGTGCATATGCGCATGCTGGTTTGGCTTTACGACTGAGGACCCAACCAAAAGGAAATTGGTTTTCAAACAATAATTATCGTTATGTTTCAATGATTCTCAGACATTTCCAATTGTGGGTTATTCCATCTAATAGGCAGTTCTTTTGATGTCCACAGAAGTAAAGCAAAACAAGGCCGTGTGTGTGCATATGTGTATGTGTGTAAAGAGAAAGAGAGAGTGAGAGAGAGAGAGAGAGTGGGAGAGGGGTCTCTAGAAACATTGTGTTTTGAAAGAGAGGTTATATCTGCTGATGAACAAAAACAAACAGACAAACTAGTTTGGCATGGTTAAAGATGCACTACCTGATCCTCAGCCTCAACTCCTCTACTCACTTCATAATTTTGATATTGTTAGAAATCCTGAATGTTTCTCATTTCTTCTGCAACATATTTTGGCTGACTGTTTTCTCATTATGAAGCTACAAGGTAGAACATGGGTTGTGTGGTTACCGGAAATTAGCAGCCATCTATATGTGGCTGTTGCAATGCATGCATTTACTACGCACATTGGTATGTCCCATTAAAAATGAAATTTTGTAATAAAGGTTTGTGTGTGATATGGTCTTGCCTTTGCATCACAGAAAATTGTATTTCATAATGGATGGGGCACCTTTTAAAGGGATTAGCAGCGATTTGCTAATCTGAAACATCGAAAAAATCATCAAAATTCATATTTTTATATTTTTGTTACTGGCATGGATATGCGAACATAACCTGCAAGTGGTTGGCTTGAAATCCGTGTATTAAAGACAAGGCAGTACTTCTTATCCGATTCTGCAATTTCTATACGTGCGTATCAAAATTCCGACTTGAGATCGAAAAAGTCTTTCCGGTGAATATCACAGATTTTCAGCGCGATATTGTGCACCATGATCAATGCAGTTTGAACTCAAACATAAACATTATTGATCTTTGTTTATTTTGTACTGGTGTAAACCACAATCAGCTGTTTAGTGTAGATTTGAGACGCTGTCCCGGTATGGCAAATTTCCTCAAATACTCCATTCTTTTACTATTTGGTGGTTTGTTTCTATATTAAAGCAGTTATGTGGAATTGTACACACTTATACCTGATTTATAAGTTTAAAAAATGCATTTCCACATTTTTTCAATTCTCTCGCATTATCGCTGCTAATCCCTTTAAGTTCAAATTGCACAAAACCATTTACAATTTCAAAAATGGTACGACTGATTAGGCCCTGCATAAAATAATAATTTTGACTGTTAGATTTAGTCTTTTCTATGACTAATTAATCATACAAAAGTGCAAATGTACGCACTTACTACTCACATTGGTATGTCCCATTAAAATGAAATTTTGTAATAAAGGTTTGTGCGTGATATGGCCTTTCCTTTGCACCACAGAAAATTGTATGTCATAATAGATGGGGCACCGTTAAGTTCAAACTGCATTATAAAACTATTTACAATTTTGAAAATGGTACGACTGATTAGGCCCTGCATAAAATAATAATTTTGACTGTTAGATTTATTCTATGACTAATTAATCATACAAAAGTGCATATTCAAATTACGCACTCCGTTTGAGCCATAGGCTGGCACAACACTGTGCGAGTAGTTTGCATCAGTGCCGTATTCATACTAGGGCATCCCTTGAAATTAGCAATGTAGTGTTAGCCATTGAAAATAGCATAAATTAACTTGTGAGTCAACGTTGATGTATCAGTGAATCAATTAAAAATGATGCCTATCTGCCAAGCAGTGGAGCAAACATGTAGGCAGATTGTGTTTATGGTATCAAAAGATATATGATCGGAGGAAACTTATATAAGGAAAGGTATTTTAGTAATCCCTTTGGTGTACCAGCAGATTGCGTATTTTTATTGCTTTGGGAAATGTGTGGAAGATAGTGGATTAGGTCTGTTAATGGGTTTGGCCATCTCAAATATTGAACAGAATGGTTTGAAATGGCATGCTATAATTGAGGATACCTGTATCTTTGAAAAAATTGCTTGGGGTATATGTGACATGATCCGGGAGTTGGATATCGGTAGTATTGATTTTGAGTTATTAGCAAAACGAGTGCAGATTTCTTTTTGTGTTTAAGAAGTGTTCATACTTGGCTTACAGACGTTCAATTTAAATGGGATTTGAATTCCAAAAAGGTAGCATTTTAGGTGCCTGAAACTGCTGTTACAAAAATACAAAATACCATTCCCGAATACCGACTTAATTTTTTTTAAACATGACTCACACAATCATCTGTATGCACACTGTGCACGTGATCGCACACACACACACACCCCCACATACACACACATTTACACACACACATGCACATACACACGTTTACACACACACATGCACATATATACACATGGACATGCACACACACACACACACACAAATGGATAAGTGCACACATCCACATACGCATACACAATGCATATCACCCACACTTGCACACCTTCCACCACACATACCAAATACACATAATCACAATATAGGCAGACATAGTAAGATAATGTGTTGATTATTTTTGTGATAGAAAACTGATTTCAAAGAAGAATACGATTTCTGTTTTAGCTTGATACAAATAATATAATACAGTGATGGCAGGTATGTTGCTGCTGTTCAACAGATTCTACTTGAAATAGTTATTGAAAAGGACATGGTTATTACCAAGAATGTAGTGTTAGTTTAAATGAAAAGAAACTTGGTGTTGTTTTGCCAATGGATTTACTTGTCAGTGTAGCAGATATGAATAGTACTCATCTGAGGAAGGACTGAATATGTTGCTATAGTTTGATTAGATCCAAATAGGCATGCTTTGTAATGTCACAAATTACTGGAATTTAGGGAAAGATTTAGTGGTGTGCTACTTCCTCTTGGACATAGATGTCTCCACAGAAGATTTGATATAATTTGGCCATTAGCCTGAAATCCATGCTCAGTGAACTTGGCTCTCTTCTGTGCCACAATTCTCGGGAGATAGGACATGTATCACAATAGATCTGACATTTGGTAGGAGCTTTCTTCCATAGATGTTTTGAACTCGTATGATTAGCTTGGTATAAATGCCATTGGAGCTTGGACCACATGGAACACCTTCATACTCCATGTTTCTGCACCATACAGTGAGATGCTTTCCACACAGGCCCATGAAGAAGCAATTTCAGTTGCTCTGATGGTGTCAGACTTCCATATGATATCAAACTTATTGCACAGCAGGCACTCTATGCTTGTTCTTGTCAAAAAGTCCTTTCTGTTATCAAGTACATAGGACCCCAGATATTTAAAACGAAATATAACCATGCTGAACTTGCAGATATACTATATGACAAATGACAGTTTACTGATCTAACATGTTTGTGCTGCAAGCACTCTATATTGGATTCAAATAGGGTAGTATTACAAAATCAAACCTTTTATCATCTTTTACTTAAAAAAGGAATATATTATTCTGTTTGGAAGTTGTGCAGCTGCAACAGAGATTGAACAGGTGCAAAGGAGTTGTTGTCAAATTGATTTATGCGAGTTTCAAATAAAAGTCAAGGTTGCACTTTTACGTACAAAACACAATTGCAAATTCATCTTTGATCTCATCTTTGCTGAATACAAACTTGATAACAAAATATATTTCTGTCTTGAAATATTTGACCAAAAGATTGTAATGCAGTCTAACTAACAGATAAAACAAACTAAAAGAGCAATGAAGTTCTGTGAACATAACTAGCTTCGAAAAATAACAAGTTTATTGTACTTCTTATCAACTGAAGAAAGCTATATAATCTTAATAGAAAAGAAAAAAATAGTTGTGTTTTGATATTCAAAAGATAGTGTAAAATTATCTGACAGATAAGAACATATTATTTGTCATATCTACTGAAGATAGCAAATGTGTCTTACAGGTTACAGCAGTTCAAATTTCATTATAATAAAAAAAATCACTTTCTAAATGTAAAAATTCTTATTTTTAGATGGGGTGGGCCTATATGCGTGATTCTAGCAGAATGTATGACGATGCGAAATTCAATTCAATGCATGCGAGGATCAAGTAAATGATACAACCCGAGAAAGTAACTAGACAATATTATATATAGGCTCGGAGAAACTGCCGAGCATAGACGAAAAATACACGGTCTCGAACCCGGTCCTCTCGCTATCTAGGCGTGAGAATTACCACTGGACCACAGAGCACTGTGTTTATGTGGATACCAGAGAAGCGGCCGCTTGAAACTCTTGAAATAAAAACTGAAATACATAGCGCTCGTTTCTCTGGTATCCATGTAAACACAGTGCTCTGTGGTCCAGTGGTAATTCTCACGCCCAGATAGCGAGATGACTGGGCTCGAGACCGTGTATTTTTCATCTTTATTTAATTCTGTGCTCGTCAGTTTCTCCGAGCCTATATATAATTTTTATAAATTCTTGTTAAAATGTATGAAGTAGTAAGAAGGCGTTCATTACAGGTCTTGAGGGAATAATCCCTCTGTCATTGGCGATTTGCAAGAGGGAAGTGCTTTGTCATCTTTGATGCCTTCAAGTGCTTTCTTTTTTTATGTTGTCACATGCTGGTCTAAGTTTGTTGGTGACACATTCATCCAGATCAGGGACACATACTCCATTACACTGTGGACTTGTGATTGTAAACAGTAGCCCTTCGTATGTGTCCAGGTTGTTTACAACATTAATAAGGTTTTGTCCAGGTGTAGTTAAAGTGAAGATAAGAAAGGATGTTATTATTAATCCAATGTATGTTTTATTAAATACATAAGTATCTATCAAATAAAACTAGGACTCACAGTTATGTATTTCTTTGATTGTATAAAGTGACCTTTCGGTTCGCAACTTATTTATCTTGAAAATGAGGCAACAGATTTGATTCCCCAAAATATGCTTAACCAAATGTTAGGCAATTACAAGAAAAAAGGGCCAAAAATAAATTGTTAAAGGTGCAATGAGAGATTTCAAGTCGTCCATATTTCCTGTCATTTGAAGTGATTTCATATAGTTTAAACACTCAATAGATTTCCTACCTTCTATCTGGCTACAGAAATGACTTAAAATGAATATAAAAGGTGATTTGTATATGCTTATATTTCAGTAGAAAACATAGGCTGAATTTCCTATTTGCTCCTATAGGAAATTAGAAATTTAACACTTTTTGAACCAAAGAACCAGTTCTCAGCTTAATCATTTCAGATGGGTTTATTTTTGATAGAAAGCTTTACATCAGTGCAAAAATCAGAATTTTCACATTTTTAGGGACACCTGTTATATGAAATCTCTTGTTGCACCTTTAATATGTGGGAGGCAAAAACCACAATCTTGCGCACTGGTACTTATCTATTGAAGAGTTATAAGAAAAATAAAGCATAAACCACAATCCTGGGTACTGGTACTACTGAGGTGTTATGAGATAGTCAAGTTTTAAAAAATAACAATACAAGTTACAAAATGAATCAACCATTGTTAATATGTTGTTAGTTTGGACCAATATCTCAACAGGTGGTTTATGAATAATAAGTTATCAGTAGAGGAAAACACTCATACATGGCCATGAAATGGGCACTTGAGTGCTCTAAAATCAAAGTCTATGTATTTTAATGTAAATCAGAAATTTAAAATAAAATCCATTATATTTTATTTACTGCTTTTACAACAGAAGTATGTGCCATTCTTGATGGTGCATTCATAATCAATCAATCAATCAATCAATCAAACTTTATTTCCATAATCAACAAATAACATACATACAAACACACAATAATGATTATGGGGGAGGGGACCAAGAGGCCAAAAGGCCAGAAGTGGGCCCCACCGAAAGAAAAGTTAACTCTTATCACAATATACATTAAAATAAATAACCAAAGCATAACAAGCACTCAAGACGTGACAATGCTCCAAATGAAAAAACATTATAAATTATACATTTTACTTTCACATTATATTCTGTAATTCAATAAGTCAAAATGCAATGCAAAAACATCATTCATAAGATGACAAGAGTTTTGACTTCAATTTATTTCTGAAGTGCTTAATCAATTTTGATTTCTTTAAATTTGGTTCAATATTATTCCAAAGTATAGGTCCAGATGTTCTGACTATTTGATCAGAGAAAAACTTTTTATTCTTGGCAAAAGCATAATTGTCCATATTTCTTGTGTGGTAGTTATGTATCTCAGCGTGTTTGGTGAAATAACCCTTAAATGCATCTGGTAATTTACCAATATTATATTTATACATAAAAATTATGAACGCAGATGATTAGCCCTGTATAAGTGCCATGGACTTGGACTTCTTGGAGCTCTTTAATCCATTTTCCTGCACCATACAGTAAGATGGTTTCCACACACGGCCGAAAAAAGGCAGTCCTTAGTTTGCTCTGACATTGGATTTCATATGAGATCAAGCTTATTGCACTGGCAGGCACGCCATGCTTGTCCTTCTCTTTCAACAAGTCCTTCTGTATCAAGTACTAGGACCACGGATATTTAAAACAAAATATAACCATACTGAACACATACTGAACTGGCAGATATACTTATGACAAATGACAGTTTACTGATCTAACATGTTTTGTGCTGTAAGCACTCTATATTGCTTAAAATGGGGCAGTATTACAAATCATACCTTTTTATCCTCTTTTAATTTAAAAAAGGAATATATTATTCTTTTTGGAAGTGTTCAGCTGCAACAGAGATTGAACAGGTGCAAAGGAGTTATTGTCAAATTGATTTATGCGAGTTTCAAATAAAAGTCAGGTGCCCTTTTACGTCCAAAACACACTTCCAAATTTAGTTTTGATCTCATCTTTGCTGAATATTTGTTAACAAATATATTTCCTATCTTGAAAATAGTTGAAAAAAGTATTTTAACAGTTATGCATCTAACAGATAAAACCAACAAAAGAGCAATGAAGTTCTGTAACATAACAGCTTCGAAAAATAACAAGTTTATTGTACTCTTATCAACTGACGAAAGCTCTATAATCTTAATAGAAACAAAAAAAATAGTTTGTGTTTTGATATTCAAAAGATAGTGTACCGTCACTGAAGATTAGGAACATTTATCATATCTACTGAAGATAGCAAAATGTATCTTACAGGTTCAGCAGTTCAAATTTCATTAATAATAAAAAATCACTTTCTCAATTTAAAAATTCTTGTAAATGTAGGAGTAGCAGAAATGTGTTCATTACAGGTCTTTGGGAATAAATCCCACGTGGTCATTGCTGCTTTGCAAGAGGGCCGTAGCTTTGGTCATCTTTGATGCCTTTCAAGTGCCTTCGTTTTGATGTTGTTCAAACTGGTCACTAGTTTGTTGGTGACCCATTCATCCATCACAGGGATGCAGACACCATTACACTGTGGACTTGTGATTGTAAACAGTAGCCCGTCTTATGTTGTCAGGTTTTTTTATAACTTTCATAAGTTTGCCCACTGTAGTTAAAGTGACAAGAGGAGACTTTTTTGAGGATATAAATTTCTCTCAAATTGCACTTTATCGGTTTGTAGACTCATCTACCTAGCACGTTTCGAAGGTTTAATTGGACAAACAGCCGAAAGAAACCACAGCCCTTGTTTTGACCTTGCCTGCTATTTTAATCGGCCCTATAGGAAATCATGCTTTGATTTCCTGTCTTGCACAACAGAAATTACTAAATCATCGTCTTTTCATGTATCAGATGATGATTTAGTAGATTTTCTGTCAATTACTAATCAATCGTCTTTATGTATAAGATGATGATTTCGTAATTTCTGTCAATTACTAAATCATCGTCCTTTAATGTAATAAGATGATTATTTGTAACTTTTCTGTCATGCACAACAGAAATTACGAAAATCATCATCTTATTACTAAGACGGTGGATTCGCCGTATTCACTTTCAGTGTGGATCTAATACATTGGTATTATTCCAAATATGGGGGTTTTCCATTTATTGGGGCCAATGGGTGTTACATAGAGTGCAAACTTGAAACTGTTAAATCTTTATAAACGTTCCTCTAATGATGCTCTAATATGTTAATTGTTATAAACATAAATTGGGCAGATCCAGTAAGGATATCGAGCAAGAACAGTTTCAATGCCACCCTCTGTCAAATTCACGTGTAAACGGGACACCAAAATGTAAAAGTCTTTATAACAACATATACAAAGTAATAAAACATTACAGTTTACACCAAATTATTACTATCTCTTACCATTCTTTAAATTTAAAGACATTTTGGTTATATTCGTTTAGACCAAAACCATATTTGGGTGACTGCATTTTCACAATTGAGACCTACATTTTGAAAATATTTAAAAAATCAAATTCCCCTTTTTTTTTAACACAAAACTGAATCACCCCAAATAAAGTACACTCTAATTTGTGGTATCGGATGTATTCAAGCCATTTGAACGCAATACACTGATTCATTACCAGGCAAATATGAACCATTAAATAATAAGTTCCCCGTGTAAATGGGAGCACCAAAGTTACGGCGTCCCATTTACACGTGGAACAACCACCCCAATTTTAATGGAAATTGATATAACTGGAAAGCAACAGCTTAGTTAGTCAGGAGCACACAGTACTGATTGGAGAATGCCTACAGGCCCAAAATATGCACTGAAGGTTCCCTATTGAGTTATATTTATACTGCATTGATGGAGTATAGAATAAATTATGTTTATCTGCTTTTCCATCTCTTTTTCTCCATCATAGGTATAGTGTAAAACAAACTGAAGTCCAGCATTTAAGATTAGTAGTAGGTAAAACAGATTTGTAATCTCTGTCCTAGCATGTCCAAACCTCCTTAAGGACTAGGAAGTCATTTTATTTTGACCCCAGGCTTTTGGAACAAAAAATCAGGATTTTGATAGAATTTATTCTTTCAAAAAAAAATGAAGATCCCCACTTTTCCCGGTCAAAAAATATTTTGGCAATTGGTTTTTAGGGCAAAAGTGGTTTTTAGAATTTCTAGTACACCGTCCGAATGAAACGTATTTGTGCATGCGCGCATTTACACGAGTTGAATGCACGTTTTTCAATTTGGTCACATGTCATTTGTGGACTGGTTGAATATTGAACTTTTAGAAAAGATAAAATTTAAAAATTAGTCCAATTACATTTAACCAGAAAATGACTTGTTATCCCTTTAATTAGCGGCGTTTCAGGCAACAGCAGCCCCATGAAGACTGCAGCGGGGAGAAGCTCAAAGACTAGCAAAATGCCTAAGTGGCCTGCTCCCCGCTGTGAAGTGCCATCACCATTGCTTGTAGCTAAAGTGGTACTTGGTTATTGGACATGTGTTTTTACAATGGGCAGTTGCATTCCAACTTCGAGAAGGAAACAATTTGTTCTTAGCCTTGCTAGTAACAGCTCAGGTCAAGTCAAATATGAACTTCATATCAGATTATTAGCTTTAATATTCTATACACATTTATTAATTTATTCTATGCCTTATCTTGATTTCCATATTACAAAAAGAATACTGCTCTGTAATTAGGGGTCTACTGGGTGGCAAAATACCTATGGCTGTTGTGGTGTCACAAGATTTATGAATGTTCTGTCACTGGATAAGAAACCCAACATGTAAAAATGTCCACAAGATCAGAACAGCTGTTGTCCACAACTTCACAGTGTCACAAGAAAAATGGCTGGTGTCACAAGTGTCACATTTTCTCAATGTTAGACCCCTATATTGTAACTTGTGTTAAAACAAGTTACAATATTTAATGTTTTAGAGCCTGATTTTTCCTTGTGATACTTGCTAGAACAGTCGCCAATTCTTGACATTGCAAGTGTTGACGACTATTCTAGGATTACACACAAAGATTGAAAAATCAAACTAAAATGTGAATCCTGTTAGAAAAAATATCATAGCACTTTGTGAAAACAAAATCAATATCACCTTGTTGAAAAATCACAGTCACCTTGTGAAAAAATCATATTGTGGAAAAGATAGAATAACAAGGCTGTATCTTATAGTGTATAAAGAGAAAATCTGTAGTGGCACACTGATTTGTTAATGCACACCAGTGTGGAAATCTTTTGTGTAGCAAAAAGGAACACTGTATGCACAAAGAGTTAAACCTAGTCAGAAGTTGGACCTTGTGTAAGTGGAATCTACTCCCTTGGGAAAGGGCATAGACATACAGACCATGTCCATCATGGTGAAAATGGACACTACTTCCAGGAGTCCCAAACCCCGGGTCCAAACACAATGCGTGACCAAGCAACTTTAAAATAAAATGCTAATATCTCAACTTACATTCACATGTTCATGGTTTTTAGGATTTAAAAAATGCTTCCTTTAGCTCTAAAACAGCTTTAAAGTTTGCAGGTTCCTATAGGTTTGTACAGAGAGGGCATTGTTATTTTTGTTCTCTGCACTTTATAACATAACCTACCGCGCTTCTTGTGCTATCATGGGAATGAAATATAATAATTTCAAATTTTGATATAATTTTATAATAGAGAAAAAAAGAGGTGGTGGGGGTGGATGGGTGGGGGTGGGGTAATGACCAACAAAAAATAAGCAAACAGCTAACCAATGACTGAAATAAATGACTAAATAATATATAAAAATGAAATACATTTTTTAATTAACATAAATTAAGGACTCAAAAATAACTACTAAATCACTTAAATCAGACCAGTATCGCCATTTTAAATGTTATGATTTTATAAAATTCTAGAACAAAAAAATAAATCTTTAACTTCAGCTGATATTCTTATATAGAAAAATAAATGCCAATTTACATCAAACCAAAGTCAAAAATAATTCTCCATAAAAATGTCAACTGGTTCCAATAATAACAAAATTTCGTACATATTTTCACTGATATTCTTCCTAAACAGTTTTTATGATCACAATAAATCCGGGAAAACCCCAGACTCCCCAGAGAGAACCCGTTTCTATGGTGCAGTGCCGGCCTTTCCTTCCTTTAGAGATCGATTAATGTAAACGAGCGGCAACATCAAAAAAACAGTTGGATGATTGACAGGTTTCACTTCAACCTCTGTCCGACCATTACCGCTTAAAACTAATTAATACAACCCAAGCGTAAACAACATCAAGTAAAAATTAAAATAACCTTAAAATATATATAGAAATAATGTCCATAATAAATTCAGAGTAAGAGTCACAATTTGGAGAAATACACTAAAGAAAAAAACAACTTCAATGCAACGGGTTGGGAAATCCTGGCTTACAAACAGGAAACCCACGGTCCTGGGGAACTCCACTGATCTCTACTCTTGGAAAATAGGCATCCACATGCTTTTTCTGCTTTGGTTAGTCTCTCCCAATGGACAACACCATGTTTTATGGAAGGATTCATGTATATATAGGATTTAGATTAACTAATTTTTGTATTATTTTATACTGATGATCAATCTTTCTATACGAAATCGTGGATAGAAATGGCGAAAAATATCAACATATTTACGTGAAATTCAATATGACCGCGTCCATGGGGTAACAATCTCATTGCCGGAGCTCAAACCATCTTACTTCTCATCTTCCACTGCCTTTAATTTCATCAATCTAGATAAAATAATATATCAACGGTTCAAACATAACTTTTTTTGATAGTCCATGGGTCCGATTTGAATCTGTAGGACGTTGATTATATGACACACAAATCAGCTCCACCACAATTGCGAATGAAGTGACCGGTCGATTGAAAAAAAATGAGCTGTTTGAAAGATTATACTTTTTTCTACGTCATAACCTATGACATCAGAGGAAAACTACCCCCGAAAGCCAATGAAAAACGAGTATTTCGGGTTATCCCAAGTGTTGCAAAAGACTCTCTCACACGTCCACCGGCATATTTTATAGGCGCGCTTAAGGTAAGCTTTGAAACTCCCCTTCGTGATAATTTAGATGAGATTTTAATCACAATTCCTTCAAATGCGACTGTGGTATCAAAATATATTTTGAAAAGTGCCAAATAATTCATAATGTACCCAAAACTACATTGACACAAATATATCACAACGCATGAACGTAAATCGGGACATCGTCAGATGGTTGCTATGCTTTATTTTGGGTCCCTTGCATAATTTACGATGTAGTTTACTACTCAGTCTACTGTAGAAATCACCTCTTTTACGCCCTTTCAATTCGCCCGCAAGTTTTCATCAATCGCACTCATATGAATATTAAAACTATACGTTTGACATACGTGTGATTAAATCAACATTGGCGACTACAGATGAGAGCGTAAAATCGGGACATGAAAAAACTTATTCCTGTCGCGAATTCAACAACCAGTCCATTTGGAAGCCTCTCGGACGACAAACACGAGCTTGCGACGTATTTCTGGCACTTTAACAAATCAAGAGCATCAGAACGTACAAAAATACATCCATAAGTATATGAAAAAACCCAACAGCAATAGATTTCTTGCTGTTAAGGCAAATCCCAACGTAAAAGTTGACACGTAAATCGTTGGTACACTTAAAAAAAGCTTTAACTTCTGTCCCTGCTATGAAAAAAAAGGCGCCCAAGGAAAGCTTCATCGTTGGCAAGGAACTACTCCGGGACGTTGAATCACGTGTTGTTCTTCATAAAAATGACCGATGGGTTGGTGCATCACAACGGCGAATTTTCACATCGTAAATAAATCGTTTGGGACACAAATGTCGATTTTTAGAGTCAAGTTTTAAAATGTTTGACATACGGTGCTGGATTTGTTTACTAAATACACCATTAGTGTTTTATGTTTACTGTTTATGTAAAGCCCACGATTTACCCCTATATCATTACTTTAAAAATTTACAGACCAAAAGGGAAAAGGGGATCCCTACGTAAATGTTTTTGGGACCGACATTTACGTTGTGACACCACCAGTGATTCATTGCTGTGCACCATTACTTTGGGTTGCAAGATAAGGACTCTTCTCAGGATTTGATGTTTATGTCGTGTTTTTTTTACATAATGACCATTAATTAAATTCAAATTTATATAATATTTTACAAGCTTTAAACCAATGCATTATCTATGTCACAAAAGCCCTTAAAACAATTGGGACACCACAGATTATTTGGACCCCCCAAAAAAATCCTGAGATTTATATATATTTTTTTGTTGTTGGTGGAATACCTTAATATGTATTTAATAAATATATAGTAAATAAACAATTGTGTGTATTGTTCGAGGGGGGGGAAAGGCCTACAAACTGCATACCCATAATTAGTGGCTGGCCCCCAAATAAATGGAACATCCATATGCAAAAAACCTGGGTTTCGAAAAAAAATTGAGGGTGCTTCTCTCTGGAAATGGCTCATGTCTCTTTAACGTGAAGATAAGAAAAAGATGTTATAATTATGCCATGTATCTATTAATACATAAGTATCGGTCAACTAAAAAAAACTAGGACTCACATTTCATGTATTGGTCCTTTGATTGTATCAATCGACCTTTTGGTCGCAAACACCTTAGTTAGTCTTGAAATTGATGCCAACCAGATTTGATTCCAAAAATATGCTTAACCAAATGTTGGCATTACAGAAAAACCAAAAATAAGCTATTAAAGTGCAATGCGATTTACCAGCATCCTATTTTTCTTCATTTGAATGAATTATTTCATATAGAATAAGTTTAAGACACTCATAGGATTCCCTACCTTTCCTATTAAGCTACAGAATGACTTTTAAATAAAACAATGTTATTTGTATATGCTTATATTTCATAGAAAACAAGGCCTATTTTTCCTATTCTCCTATAGGAAATTAGAATTTCACAATTCGACCAAGAAACAGTTTTTCTCAGCTTTAATCCTGTCAGATGGGATATTTTTGATAGAAAGATTTTATACCATTGCAAACATCATAATTTTCCCCCCCCCACATGTTTTTTAGGGACCCCTGTTAATTGCAATCTCTCGTGGCACCTTTATATGTGGGATTGCAAAAACCACATATGCGCCAGAACTTACTTACTGAAGGTACAAGAAAAATAACATAACACCCAAAATCCTTGGGTACTGGTACTACGCGGTGTTTATGAGATCCAGTAAAGTTTTCAAGTTACAAAATAAAATGAAATTAACAACCATTGGAAATTTGTTCATTTGGAAACAATAATCTCAACAGGTAGTTTCGAATAATAAGTTGTCAGTAGAGGGAGGAAACACTCATCCATGCCTATAAATGGGGTGGTACTTGAGTGCTCAAAAAGCAAAGTCTCAAGATTTTAATTGTAAATCGGAAATTTAACATAAATAAATCCATTATATTTTATTATTGCTTTTACTTAACAGAAGATGTGCCATTCACTTGATGGTGCATTCAAATAAAATATAGCCACAAATGACAGGGAAAAAAGTTGCTGTATAAAATTTAAAATATAAAACATTGTCCTACAGATATAATTTAACATTTGATTTTGACGGCAGATTAGAAAACCAAAAAAGTAAGGTTAATTATGCACAAATAGACACCTCAATTCACAAACTGCAATTCGGAAAGAAAAATCTATTTTCATTACAATTAACAATTGCTTCCGTGCCACTTGCTGTAGACAGTTAGGCAGTCAGCTAGTTAAATTACAGTTATGTTCGTTAGTATGAATAATGAGAGGGGTGCATTCGCTTACGTCTATGAAAAAACAAGTTAGGCCTAGAACTTGCTAAACCTGGATTAGTCAAATTTATTTGTTGAGTTGTCGTATTCAGATGTCATCCTTTTTGGTACTCGTGGGAGGCCTATAACGATAAGTACGTGCTAAATGATGTACTTTATTAGCCTTAGGAGTGAAGCCAAGATCAATGGATTATGTGGTGGCAATCTAAGAGACAATATGGCAGCATTTTACGCACATCTCAACGCTTCACCTGTTGGTAATTTGACCTCTAGGCCAGGGTATGACTGTGTTAGTTTGGCATGCATTTTTGCATCGACTTCTGAAAAAAAAAAATCATCTTTGCCAGGTTTTAAAAAGTATTTATTCTGATTCCATATGAAAATCCAAATTTCGGACATATAACTCTAATGGTACCAAACACCAGAAAGTCCCAGATGAAGCGATTGCATCATCAAACAAAAACACCATTCACCAGGTACGCAGGCCAGGGTGCGGAGGTGGTAGAAAAAAAAAAGGCAAAGCAACCCGAGCGTTTGTAAAATTATACAAATTCGGCCTTATTTTTACTTCAAGGTCCTCTGCACCGGACCGACTTGGTAATCCAGGGCCTGGGTAGCCCCCCGCATATAGGCAGAAATCCAGCCGACCTGTTGTATATTGGTATCCCTGGTAATGGGCTCCGGCCCACAGGGACCTTAGTCCAGACGGTTACGACCCTTTGGAGCAGAAATCGTTGCACTTTGTGATAGAAGTAGAACCTTGGGAACACACGTAATATGGACCAGAACTCACCATTTCAAAACGGGACCCCAGCTGGATTCGACCTGTGACGACCATGGTGTCATTTTTGTGTCGCCTGCCTTAAGGCAGGAAGACACTAGGGATACTTGTCCACTGTAGTTGTCTGTTGTTGTGATGTCTGTTGATGTCTGTTGTGAAAAAGGGTTAACATTTGCAGTAATATCCAACATACATTTGATGGATTTAAAACCAAAAATTGGGTTTCACAGGTGCAATGTGGCATCCCCACTTGTTGATGAGTCAAAGGTCACATGCCAAGGTCAAGGTCATGTGAGGTCAAGTTGTAAAATAGGCTGAAAATGTAAAATGACCTCATATGAAAAGTTGAAGTTCAATTGTAACCAAACTTGAATCATAGGTGCAACATGGGATCCCTCATTTGTTGATGAGTCAAAGGTCACATGCCAAGGTCAAGGTCATGTGAGGTCAAGTTGTAAAATAGGCTGAAAATGTAAAATGACCTCATATGAAAAGTTGAAGTTCAATTGGAACCAAACTTGAATCATAGGTCCACATGGTATCCCTCGTGGTGATGGAGGTCAAAAGGTCACCTCCCAGGTCAAAGGCCATGTGAGGTCAAGTTGTAAAATAGGCTGAAAATGTAAAATGACCTCATATGAAAAGTTGAAGTTCAATTGGAACCAAACTTGAATCATAGGTGCAACATGGGATCCCTCATTTGTTGATGAGTCAAAGGTCACATGCCAAGGTCAAGGTCATGTGAGGTCAAGTTAAAATGGGCGAAAAATGTAAAATTCCCTCATTGAAAAGTTGAATGAAGTTCAATTGGAACCAAACTTGAATCATAGGTGCAACATGGGATCCCTCATTTGTTGATGAGTCAAAGGTCACATGCCAAGGTCAAGGTCATGTTGGCCTATCATTTCACTAACCGCGACGGCAGGCGCCACAAGCGGTCCGAGGGATGATGTATTTTTTTTAAAATGGCCGCCCATTCTTATTGTCCCCAAAGTCTTATATCTCTGTAATAACACCGATAGGACCTTTATTGTTTGTGTCTATACCTAGTTTTCAAGGTCAAGGAATCCAAATATAACATTATATTAAAAAAAAAAAAAAAAAAACATTTTTATTTTCCAATATGGCCGCCAATTGGCACAACAAAATGGCAACTTTTCTTATATTTTTGGTTTTTAAAAAAATGAATATTAGCCTGCTTTTTATGTCTATACCTATGTTTTCCAAGACCAACAATCCAAATATCAACCAAATTATCAACTAAAATATCTTGTATCCGTCCCATCCTCTAACAACATGGCCGGACATTATGAGTTTTAAAATTGCCCCATTGCCTTAAACGGAACACCCTCTTATCAACCTTAAGTGTTAGGCATTTGTTACATGTCATCTATATTCTTAACAAAGTCCTGGGATTAGTGAAAATTAATGTAAAAGGAACTAACCCTGGAAAGTGCTTATAGTTCAAATAAAGACTGGGCCGTGGTGGCGGCACCTATTTCCACCTAGGCTAAAAATCAACTTTATAAGAATGATAATTATGCATAGCTGATTGGATCATAAGAGTACAGTGAAGTCATGGTGACGTCGCCACAGTGTGAACTATTTGAAAGTTGCGCTTCTTAGGTTGTTATTTTTTAATTAATTTACTAAATGACAAGACTATTGTGAGTAAGGGGTTGTTCAAAACCAATTTAACATTATAAACCAATACCTAAATTCAATTAAAAAGTACATTAATAACTGAAGGTATAGTACATTAAATAACTAGAACCAGCTTTCGACCAATTTTTAACATTTCTGTAAATCAAATAATATGATACACCTGTAATAAAATAATAATAACACAATAAAAAAATATTAAAACGCGTAAAATGTTAAGATCATTTAAATGAAAGTGGGGGATATTAAACTTGAAATTCAAAAATACAAAAAATCCACAATCGATTATATCAATATGCATGATTAAAACGTTACTCTCTCAAAATAATTCATGTAAATATATAAATGCACGGAACAATTTTGGCAAGAATTGGTATATTTAAAGTAATAAAATAACATAGGGACCCAGCCATGGTTTAAAATGTTTTATGTACAAGTTTTAAAACACATATTCATGTACAAAATTAAATATAAATTAATCTATTTCCTGAATAGTACTTCTTTTTAAAAAAGAGGTAGGAGATTTTACCTCTGTGGTTTAGGCAAACTGGTAAGCCTAATGCTTAATTTAACATAAAATTATGTTCTAACACAAGAGAATCTGAGATGGTTATATAAAATATATTTAAGTCATTAGGAATAACCAAATCCCCAGCCATAGTTTAAAAATAGTTTATTTACATGTTAAAAAATCACATACTTCAATCGTACAAATTAAATATGAAGCAATCTATGTCATGGATGTACTTTCTTTTCAAAACGAGTTAGGAGATTTTACTTTTGCAGGTTTAGGCAAATTGGTAGGCCTCCGCTTAATATAAACATAGAATTATGGTCTAAAACAGATTCATCTGACGGTAATAAAATATCTTAAAGTTACATTTAAAACTAACAAATGCCCCGCTATAAAGTACAATATTTTATTTACACAGTTTATTAAAAACACATACTTCAATCGTACAAAATTAAATATAAAGTAGTAATATATTTCAGTCCTGAAAAGGACTTATTTCAAAACGAGGTAGGAGATTATTTCTGCAGGGTTAGTAACCTGGTAGGCCTAAGCGAATATAAACAAGAAGTATGTCTAAACAGAGAATCCTGAATGGCGTAAAATATATTTAAAGTTACATTAGAATAACAAAGGCTCCTGCCATAGTCTAAAATCTTTTATTTACACATTTAAAACACATACTTCAATCGTACAAAATATGAAGTAATCTATTCCTGAATAGTATTCTTTTCAAAACTGAGGTAGGAGATTACTTCTGCCGTGTAGGCAAACTGGTTATGCCTAAGCTTAAATAAACATAGAATTATGTTTAAACAGATCATCTGAACGGTAATGTTAAAATATATTTAAAGTTACATTAAAAATAACAAATGGCCCCATAGTTAAAATATTTTTTACACAGTTTTTAAATTGCTCATTCCAAAGCTAAAAAGCGTTACTTCTCATATATAACACACTTCTATCTTGCGGACGCATTTGGCTCCGTTGAGCACCCTTTGATTATTTACACATCTTCAGAGGGAATGGAGTGCAAGCACTGTGTGCAATATGTCAACCAGCTTTACAGGTCGCTTAATGGGACAGTCAGGGGCCCTGAGTGGTCTTCCGAACCTTTTCGCTTTAACAAGGCGTGTTCCAAGGTGACCCTCTCTCGCAATATCTTTTTAATGGTTTTAATCCGATATTCATCATCTGAAGATCAGGAACATCAATACAGTTATGATTAAATGGATACAAAATATATTACTCTCCCTTGCTTGATTGACTTTTTAATAACAACACACAAAAGAACCCATCCAACGTTTTAATAAATGACTGGTTCAGTAACGTTGGTCCAATGAATGAACTTGACCATGCAGCCCATAAATGTAAATCATTATCTATTTGTAGTGGGAAGCCAACGATCATTTAATTTGAACTGGGGACAATAACTTCAAATTCGGTTGTTTTTAGAATCTTAGTGTGTTATTGGGTGTTAGATATCAAGTTTAATCGTCCGAAAGGGTAGTAAATTCAATCAATGGACTGTGGTCACTACAGGGTTAATCTTCACAGCTGGGGAAAGGTCCAGCACGAGTAAACCTTTAGGCATTGAAAAAAATAGAGAAAATTTGAACCCATGTTCTCAATTGCTGTAAGGACATTCTTTGATCAAGGGCGTTACACCTGGGCGTATAAACAACATATCAATTATATATCAAGTGGCTCGGGCTGGGAGTTTTCAAATCGGTTGTGAACCCTCCTAGATCACTCACAATATACCAAGTGTTCGGGTTTTTCACTCAGGCACAACTATCCCCATGGAATGTCCCCAACCATCTTATTACCGGCTATTTGTATTTTTGGCAGAATCGTCGTAAACTTATAATTTAGAACTTCGGTTCCTTTGAACTTGGACATCAATTAATGCTTTACATATGGGTTTTAATAAGTCGGATTATAAATATGCCTTCCCTAATTTCCGACATCCAGGATAATCATTCGCAAGAGTGACATACTTTGCGATTGAGATAGGGTCACGTGGCTTCATTTCTGAGACAACTGAAGAGGGTATAAGAATTCGTTTATTACGGATTAATACTTCCGCTGATGTGGGTACATTACAAATTGCAATCCTCCTTGTGACGATTGCAGCAATTCCCTAAATCTAACACCCCTATACAAAAATGGAACCTACTCCCAACCATACAGGGTACCGATCAAAATCGGTACGCCAAACCTTATCCCTGACCTCTTCTCTTTAGGGATCAACAAGGCGGTAACGTATTCTTTTTGCTGTTTGTTTTTTTGCCCATATTTTGTGGCAGGAAACTAGCTGATTTTGTCTAGGTTTCAGCAGTGTTTCCCCGTTAGGCGTTTAGACTATGTTTGTGAGGTTTCCTTTTAATCTCACTTGGTGTTTAGTGGAAAATTTGGACCTTTTGGCGTATTTTAGAAATGCGGCTGTCAGCTGTTAGAGTAAGGTCCATGTCTTTCCATCCCCTATCGTGTTTTGATAAGCATTGTCGGGTTTTTGCGGACAGCGAACTTCCGGTTGATTTTGACATTGTCTATCACAATATGTTATATTATATTGTAATATATTGTGTTTAGAAATATTAAGTATAGTATGTTAAGCATATAATATGTTGATGCTGATCGGCTTGCTTTCTTTGTTGTTCTTTTCACACATTACAGATGCCGCGTGTACAGCTGGTATCACAAATAATAACGGATAGTCTCGGACTAGCTGATCTAGAATAATATAGTTGTTATAGTTTCAGATTTAATACCGATTATTTCTCAAAGTGCGTTTTTCGGTTATTCTGTATCCAATTTGGCGTGCATCCAGTGTTGTATTCTTTATTTATTTATGTATTCGACGTAGTTTTGGATACTTGATTTCCAAATTATTGTTGGATTAAGGCGTTTAGCCGAATTTTATTTTTTGGGCTATTGGTTCATCATTCCATTCCTTGTTTTGCCCGGTTCCAATGAGGACCAGTCTTGCCGTTCTCTCCAGTTCCACATCAACTTTTCAGTAAACTAATCATTCAATCCGTCAATTAATTTATTTCAACTCTTAGTAGTGTCAAAGTTGGGTCGAGAGGAACTAATTTGATCGCATTTGTTAGGCAGATAGTAGGTCGCCTTTCGTCAAGAATTGGGTAAGTTTCCCCGAGTGTAGCCCAGGCCCCAGGAAGGAGTTCCTCCAGTGCGTACGTCCCTGGGTGAACCGGTAGTCCCATTCCGCCGTCGCGCCCCCGGGGCCGGCGCAAAGAGTTGAGAGAGATCCTTGTGCTGGAATCCTCCTCCACGTGCATTCTGACGCATCTGCACGGGAGACGTTCCGAGGAACCATCAGAGGAGTTACCGATGGTGTCCCGAGCTCGCACAGGGGAAATTTGCAAAACCGACAGTGCTCAGAGAGGAGTTTAGGCCCTTTTGCACTCTCAACCTATGCCGACCGGTAGTGCATAACAATAAAATCAATACAAAGCGCAACTAGGGCGCCGTGCACGTATCCAGTCGGCCGCGGAGTTCTCTTGAGAGCTATATTGCTTCAAATGACCTGAAGCTATTAAGAGTTGAGAGAGATCCTTGTGCTGGAATCCTCCTCCACATGCATTCGGACGCGTCTGCACGGAGACGATCCGGGGGAACATCAGAGGGAGTTATATGAGGCGTATGTCCCGAGCCGCACAGGGTAATTTGCAAAACCCGCACCTGCTCAGAGAGGAGTTAGGCCTTTTGCACTCTCAACATATGCCGACTGGTAGTTTGCATAACTATGAAATTAATACAAAGCAAACTAGTGCGTGCACTTATCCAGTCGGCCGAGTTTTCTTGAACTCTTAATAGAATACCAAATGCCCAAGGGCATGAGGGACGCTCTTGATTAATGAGAGAGAAAAGAAGTCCCTTTGATTTTTGGTACCGTGCCTCAGCAGCCTCATGAGCATGACAAGAGCGTTTCACGGTAATATCAAGGAGACACAACAAGTGTACTCAGGTCCATATAATTATGGGCCAAGTGGGTCCCAAATCCCCAGGACATGATGGGATGCTCACAGACTTGAGGGGAAGGAATTCCCCCTTTAATACCACCGCAAAGGAGGCGCATACAGCATGAAGCGTCACGTTGTCCACTTTGCAAGTTAGATTCTGGCCTCATTAGGAAGAGTTCAAAGATTAAAATTTAATCACTATCGATCCCTCTATAGAATACGATTTATAAGGTGTTGGCTTGTGGAAAGCTATTTTTATTTAAAGGTTAAAGGATATTGTTTTGGAACTATTTTATGGTGAAAATAGAGTGAATGAAGCTGAAGCTGGACGGAAATCGTATTTTGAATACCAGAGGTGCCCTGTGTGTGATGTAGGCCTGGTGGTTGGAAACGGACGGTCCCACAGGATGTGGCGATATCGAAGCTTTGTTTTAGAGGTGCCTGGATCCTTTGTCTGTTTATTGCCAATCGATATCGTTGTCTAGACAGGGATTTTCTTTTAAGACAGGAGCTTATGATTTCTTATTGGCTCAGGCTCGAGTTGTCCTCCAGACCTTTGTGTGCGGTATATGATCGGCCGTTTTTAATAGTTGTAACCGTCCCATGCACGAGAGGGTTTAGCGGTTGTGCAGCGGACCGTGGATTCGGGAGCGTCGACATCCCTTTGTATCTCTTATCAGTCCTTTATTCGGCAAGGAGTTCTCAGAATTCGTTGTGTGTCTTCTTGTATACCGCCAATGGCCCTCTCGTCTCCAGCCTCGTGGTTGCAGGGGCTCCTGTTCATCGAAACTTGTCAAACTCATCAGAGCCGGTGTGAAGAATCATGTCCGGCAGGTATCATAGTCGGGCCTCCATAGACGATAACGAATTAAGCGTGAAACTAAGGTGCGTGAAGAGTGAAGAATCGATTGCCCTATTGTCACCAGTGTTCCCGGACTGTGAGCCCGGAATTTGTTTTGGGGGGGGGCTACATCTCCTACCACACTGGTAGTGGGACATGAGGAATTATGTTGTGTCAGCATGTCTGGGAGTCACTCACCGTTTGAGGGGCTGTTTTGTTCACAAGGTGTTTTGGGAGGAAGTGATCATCCACTCTCCTTGTGAAGACTTTACAGAGTTTCAGAATGAGGAAATAGTTCGATTCTTTGGCCTCCCTCCGTTCCCGGGAGTGAAAAAGGAGGGGGGGAGGGGTCATATGCGATGCTGGAGGTTGTAGTACCTCGCGTATAGAGGTATAATGATTCAGCTGGAAAGGCAGTGATTAGTCGTTGAGGGCAGCGCCCCCCGACAGGTGATATGTGTCACAGATTAGATACAACGTGTCAAGTTCTTTATCTAATGATCTCAATCCTGTTTTTGTAGGGACCACTTATTCATAATGGCTGCGGTTTGTTGGAGGCGCCATATACTGCCATCTAGGTTTTATGTTCTGTGATAAACTCGATATGAATACATTTCAATATTTCCAGACATGGGGATAATGGTTGTCTCTCGATCTCAAGGATGCGTTCTTGTACGTTCCTTTAGTTCAATCTACGTGTTTGTGATTGGTGTAAAAAAGTCCCCTCATCGAGCCAGAGTTTTATTCCATGCTCCGTGGTCCGTCAGACGATCTCCTGCTTAAGGTTTGATGTTTGTCCTGGTTAAGGCAGGTCCGTTTTCGTCCTGCCACCGGTATTTTGAGGGCTTGTCTAGATAGATTAGTAGTCAGTCAATTGGCTGCCAGGTTATAAATAATAATTGTTGAAAGATTCTCAAGTCTTATGGTATTTTATGTGGCATCATCCCTAGGATTCCTGGGGGGGATCTCGCTGACACTAACCGATTCTGCTTTCTTTATTCCATTTCGACACCCTCTGTCGATGCCAGTAGGGTTGTCAGATTTGGTTAGGGTGAAATTCCGTTGAGGGGATTTTTCATCGCTATCTTGGAAGCCGGGGGGGGCGATTCCGCCTCCCCATCCGGATGTATAGAGTCGGTAGATGTAGGCCTACCCAAATATGGATGTGGGGTCTATACTGGCAACCTGAACTTTTAATATCGATTAAAGAAGTGACCTCATAGATTACGCAGGAGATAGTCGCGATTTCGTACCCAAAAGTGCGAAGTTCAGCCAGGCGAAGTTCGTGACGTTGATTATTGACCTTTTAACGGTCAAATTGCTTTAATTGGGTTGTTGGGTTCGACTAGTCTAATTAAATTAATTTCATCTACCAATGTAGTACGGGTCTCTTGAGAAGTCAGTGATGTATACAGGATTTGGAGCTCTGTTATGTTGCGGGCGGTTCACTTCCGATGGTTGTGACAGCGTCTTGATGGACATGACATGGGTCATGTCCCGGCCCCAGGCATGTAGTCCGCAAGCGGACCATTTTGCTGGTTTCAGGTTTGCTTAATGTACGCTATTTTATTTCCCAAACTTGTTCTAGGGCCTTGTTCGGTCATTTTCCACGCTGGTTTTCAGGTTTTGCCATAAGTAAATTACTATCTTTCAGTATCCGACGCCCGTATTCCTTAGACGCTCTATTGATACGTGGAGAGGTTGGCAGCCTATGCACCCTTCTCCCAGGAGTTTGAAGTGAAGTGCATCGAATGAAGTTCGCCGTGTTTCTCTTGTTCGTTCTGTTGACACCGTCGGTTCGGTTACGGCGCTTGTTGTTATTGTGGGGATGTCCGCCCTGTAGACCCAGCAGCGGTCGACAGGGGCATGCATCGCCCTTTGCAACTTGTGTGTTGGGATTTTGTCGCACTATGACGGAGAGAGCACTGAATGTACAGAGGTACAGTGGCTGTGAGGGCCGGCACATTTGGAAAGGTTAGTGCGCCCTCTCGGATTTTCAAAAAATCCTGAGATATTTTGTTATGGTGAAAGGTCTTATAGCTCAAGTCCTCCTGAAGTGATGATTAAACACGATTCAACGCCCTTATGGATAGGCAGTACGTCTGTTATAGCCTAATTGGCTATATCTGAATATAGGCCGATGAGGGGTTTGTTAACATAGCTTCCTGTATATTTCACCATAGCGGTTTTATCCCGTGAGGACGTCATGGGGCGTGAATTATGGACTGTGCGATATAGTTCATCCAGCATAACGGTAGCTGATCAGTATGGCCACACGTGCAGGGACTGATTCACTCGGGCATCCACTCGGCTGGATCGGGGTGGAAGCAGCTATAGGACGGTATCGATATACGCGGCGCCAAGCCCGTACTACATGATGAATAAAGCCTTGAAAAACCTATGTTGGGTGACGAGTCATATAATTGAGGCCCTATTCTGGACCGTTGTAAGTGGACTGGAGCCAGGGGGACTATAAATTTCTACACCGATCTGGTGGTTGTCGGCTTTAGGCATAATCACCAATGAATATGAGGCCTATGTTTTTATAGGCCTAAGTATCACGTTTTTAGGTTACCGTGTTAATTCAACTAATTGGCTTAAGTTTTTGGATGTCTGTAGCCTCTATATATTAGATACATGTTTAATGGCATTTACATTTTTTTGGTGTTAGAGATAGCGTTGAGCCTTGGAAGAATACACCTGTCATTGGTGAGCAACCTTATGGCCTGCTCAAGGTAAGGAGCCATTTTGGTTTTATATTTCGGAACGTACGCTTATTTTCGCTCGACCGTGTTGTGAATACTAGACATGAAAGGCTATTTACCGTGTTCGTCAGTATTCGAATCTGGTTACGACAACCCGGAAGAGTAGGCCAATGTGCAAAACAAGGGGCAGACATGTGCAATTTGTTTTTGACCGGGTTTTGGACATTGGTGGCGGTAGGTTTAAGAGAAATATTGGGTCTGTTCTTTTCTTCATGGTTTGGTTGTATTTGCAGACAAGTTCTTCGTATCAAGCTCAGCGTAGAATCCGAATTTTTATTGTCAATGTTGAATTCGCATGTTGTTTTCCCGTTGCGGTGAATCTTCCAGCGATAGATCGGTTCACACCGGGGGCCATCGTCCTCAATTCTTTCGCATCAATGCTCGTAATTGTTATTGACATGTTCGAAGAGATTAACGATGTTCGCCCTAGAGTTAGGAATTTGGGCCAGCCTGGGCTATCCTTTTTGTTTCAAAGCCCAGTCAGAAGCTCCGTTTGCAACGTAGGAGAGTCGGATTGACATGTAAGATATTTCGATTAAAAACGTCCTTTTTACAGTCACGTCGGGTCGCAGGTGATCCGAGTGGTAAGCCCTGTCGGCCGATAGAATGGCTTTGGTTTATTTTTTCGCCGGGAAGGAAATTTGGAAATTTAACTAATTTGCTTTTTATGGAGCTAAATTTTAGTATTAATTATATCCATAAGTTTCCATTTGTCAAGCTTCCATTTTTCTGGTTTTCGTTAATCCAGTACATCATGGCCATATGCTGAATAAAATTGAAGCAACTTGGTCCATGGATTAGAAATAACTTGAACTTATATTTTTTTTTTTTTTTCCCCGGCGTCTCCGATTTTTCTTCTTAGTATACCTAAACTGTAGAGAGGTATAGGCGTCTCTCATATGCCCATAGGGGCTTGGATGATGTCCTTATCACATTTATTTGGTAAGCCATATCGTTATGCCTTGACTGTTGGTTCGTAAAGCCTAGTTAGAAATCTACAGAGTGGGGTTTGTAGGCAGGTGATTCAGTAGATTCTGCCTTATTTAGTCCAAGGGTTCGATGTCTAGATGGCAGCTTAAGAGTAAGACTAAGACGTGGACGGTCTCGCAGAGTAGAAGGACGCAGGCGCATCTTTCGATTGTTTAAGGTGAGAGTATAGTTTAAATATCTAAAAAGTTTAGATTTCGGTATTTGTACCGACATCTTTTGGCAGTAGGTTTGTAGTAGACCAGGGAATTATCATAGTGAACTTACTATGATAACTCCATGAGTAGACTAAGGCTTGAGAGATATAATTTTGGGAGGAATTATTTTTGTATGAAAATTCAAGTTCCTCCAGATGTTCTCACCTCCTCGCTCTGTGCAGTCTGTTGGAATTGGTAATGTACCCAAATCAGGTAAGTATATAATCCGTGCTAAATAAACGAGTAAAAGGACACTAAGTAGTCGTTTGTTATTAGGATAGTATATAATTACCTGATGTGGGTACATTATAATCCCAGCCCGCCCAGCCCCTGAGAACTTCTGGCGTGTTGATCTGTAGCCTAAGTTAGAAGAGGGCAGGGATAAGGGTTGGGCGTACTGATGTTGATCGGTACCTGTAGGGTTGGGAGGTTCCAGTTTTATAGGGTGATGTAGATTTAGGGAATGCTTGCAATCGTCACCAAGGAAGATTGCAATTTGTTAATGTACCCAATCAGGTAAGTATATATAATCAGAATAAACCCAAACAGAAACTTAGTGTCTTTTTACTCCACTCTGCTGTTGTAAATCCCCTATCCCCCCAATTTAAATCATTTAGAGATAACTGTCAAACTTTCCGTCATCTCCTCGTTCGTTATTTATCATGCCAAATATGAGGCAACATGGGAAAGTGCAATATTTTAGAAATTGGAACCTGGGTATTTTACTTTAAAGTTAATTTTAAACTGTAAGATTTATATAATGTTCTTTTCGGGGGTGGCCCTGCGTGACCAGTAATAAGGTCTGTCCTGCGCTCATTGTTTATTCTTTATTGTATATTATGTTATTTTTAAATTGGTATCAATAAATGATTTATATAATTATGCTCCGGAGAATTCGCTTGGTGTCTTGATAACTTTGTGTAATAAACCAGTGAGCATTTTAAGTTGGTTAAATCAAACTTAATACCATGATCGATAACATCAACATGTCAATTAATTCGGGTTAGGGTTAGGGAGTTACAACACCGGCTCAGCGTCACGGGACTCGCTCTCATTTACCTTTTCTTTTTGACTCGCCGCTGGACTCTCCGCTCCCCAATTTGCATCTGCAGACATGAATGCCTTGCTGGATGCTTCCGGCTGGACTGTTTTGCTGGCTCCCAGGGGGCCGTAGCCATGGTGGTGCGGGGTGCGATGTACCCACCCCAATCTCCAAAATTCCAAAAAGGGGAAGGTCCAGCAAAAAACTGTGATTTGGTGCGAGCGAAACGAGCTAGGAAAAAATAGGGGTTGGGCTTTTTTTTGGTCAAAACAGGGCAATATTGGGCACAAAGTCCACTTTGCCAAATTTACACCCTCTCTTTTGTGAAAAGGTCCACATTTGTGGAACAAGGTCCCCATTTTTGGAAAAACCGCACCCCCCAGAAAAAATGGCTAGGGCCCTTCTGGCTTCGCCAGCTTCAACATATTTAGCTGCTCCCCTCAGACCAGAAGGAGGTAAAATTAGTGGTGTTGGCATGAAGGGTGCTCTTAAAGTTTTGATCAAAGACCAGCTCGCATCGGTGCAGTCTATCGAGCTGGGACAAATAATGAAACACCATCAGTACAAGAAATCAAGCTGTGGAAGAATTCTATTATTAGCTTCTCAGCACAAAAATATCTGCTGGAGATCCTGCTACACCCAGATGAAAGAATTCCAGAAGAAGAAACTTTTGCAAAACCAAAGGCCGATAAGTTGCCACTTTATACAAACAGGAGCCGGCCTCAACATATCTACAGCCAATCTTTGGCGCAAGACAATGTTTTTCATCCAACAATACCAGATCCTTAGGACTGGTATCTAGACTGGAGCAAGAAGCATGTCACACTTGTGCATCTCTGACTGCAGGAACTTGTTGCCACATGAATGGCAGTAGTAGCGCTGGTGGTAAAGGGATTTTGTAGTGGCATTACCTCCACATTGTTTAACAAATTGATACAAAATGGCCAGCCATTTAAGATGACTTTTGTCCTTAAAGAAGAAATGGGAGGTTTGTGTGACGAACCTTCAAATATTGTTTTGTTTTATCACAGGGATAAAATGATTGTGACATCAGTGTTTACCAAAACAGGGTGGCACTGGTATACTGACATACAGCTACAGTATCCTTTAGCCTTATCCTTACTGGTTGAGTGCGATTTTTAAAAGCACAAGCCATGCAGGTGCGCACGCATACTCTGGGCGTTGACGTCACATGTACTCGTCTGTATATCATAACTTATTATTGGATAAAAAAAATTGTTTTAATAACATTATTTGCCAAAAAAAAAAAGGCGGAAAATCATGTTGTAGCATTTTTAGTGCTAGCGGAATGTTTCCCATATCCGCATTTTTCGGGGCACGCTTATGACGTCATATAGACATGGTGGGATGTTTGGTTATATTTCTCGAATTTTGGTTGCATAGAGGGGACCAAAAGCTATGCATAGGTATTTTTCTACCACACACCAAATCAGGACCATTATAGAAAATCTCACAGGGGGACTGGCGGATGAGCGCCGAACAACGACCACCCTCACCACGCATGGGTGAGCGGATGTTGAAAAGGACATCTTGGTAGACTATAGGTTGATTATCATATTTTTTGAATCCCAGGTATTAAAAACATAGGTTTGGTCACCAAATTGACTTCCAATGTTTTGCGCTCATACCAAAGTTATACTGCAAATCCTTTAGAAATGGCGGCCATTTGAATTCAAGATTGCGCAACGCTTTCCAGAAAAAAATGCGACCGCAATACTTTCTGATACCTGGATGTTTATTATACCAATGACACCAAAAAAAAGCAATCGAAATGATAAGACCCCCCCTCAATATAGAAAATCTCAAAGGGGAAACTGAGGTATGGGCATTGCGTATAACACCACCCCCCCACGCCCATTATGGGCAAGGGTGTTAAGAAAGCAGGCAACTTGGATATATTATAGGATTAATTATCAATTCCTGAACTCCTCAGGTAGTGAAAACAGTAGTTTGGCCACGAATTTGACTCAATTGTTGCTCTGAACAAAGTATTACGTCAAAATTCCTTTGGAAATTGCGGCCATTTTGAAATCCAAGAGATGGAGCCAAACGCTTCAGAAAAAAAAATGCCGACCATACTTTCTGATACCTGAGAGGTTTATTATATCCAATGGACCCAAAAAAGCAGCGAAATGATAAGGACCCCCCTATTATAGAACATCTCAAGGGGGAAACTGAGGTATGGGCAATGGCGTAATACACCACCCCCCCCCCCAATTATGGACGAGGGGTGTTAAAAAGCACAACTTGGATAATGATAGGTATATCATATTCCTGAACTCCAGGTATTGAAAACATAGGTTGGGCCACGATTGGCCTTCCAATCGCTTGCTTAGAACCAAAGATATACGTCACCAAATCCTTTGGAAATGGCGGCATTTTGAAAGCCAAGATGGCGGTCATCTTAACGCTTTAAGAAAAAAATGCGACCACTACTTTCTGATACTCTGGATGTTAACTATTTCCTCAATGATACCAAAAAAAAAGCCCCTTAGCAAAAAAATGCAAATATTCATAACATCCTACACTATTGCTTCTATTTTGCATTTTGAATGAAGACCTTTCTGCGGTTTTAGTGTTGGGTTTAGTGTGTGCTTTTTAACCAGTATTAAAGTAATAATAATAAAAAAACATACTTCAATCGTACAAAATTAAATATAAAGTATATATATTTCAGTCCTGAAAAGTACTTCTTCAAAACCGAGGTAGGAGATTTCACTCTGCAGGTTTAGGCCAAACTGGTAGGCCTAAGCTTAATAGAAACATAGAATTGTCTAAACAGAGAATTAAGTGGTAAAAATATATTTAAAGTTACAGTTTTAAAATTTTTATTTACAAGTTAAAACATACTTCAATCGTCAAATTAAATATAAAGTAATCTAGTTCACTGAATAGTACTTAATTCTAAAACCGGGGTAGGAGATTTAACTTCTGCAGGTTAGGCAATATACACTTATCTTGTATGCATGTACAATTCTTTCATTTAGGACAGTCATCTTTCTGTGGAGTCCTCCCTCGACAGTAGGCCTCAATTTTGGTATCATTTTATGTTGCAAATACTTTTATTTTAAGCTTTTTAATGTGCAATATATTGTAGTACACTACATACTATCACTCTAAATGCAACACTATATATGCTAAAATAGTTATATAGTGGACCACAACGTGAAAGTACATACGTATATTAAACAAACCCTGGCATGATTGGATTAATAACATAGGTACCGACACAAAAGCAAGTCCGTATCAATATTTTTGAACAAAGATATTATAGGTAAATTGTCGTCCCATATTCTAAACCACAGGCTGACACCAGATATCGAAAACGTAATATTATAATTAGATTCTTTGACTCTTAACACAGGTATAGACAACAAAAATCAATCAATACATTATTTCAATAAAGTATAAATATATGTCCAATTTTGGTTCAAGTTGGCGGCCATATTTGGAAAACAAAATGGCGACACAAGATTATTTAAAATACATTTCATATTTGGATTCTTTGACCTTGAAAATGTATAGCCACAAAAATCAATTCGATCGGTGTTTATAACGGAGATATAGACTTTTAAAATAAGAATGGCGGCCATTTTGAAAAATGACCGCCAAGGTCGCCACAAGTCGAATCCAGCTGGGGTCACGTTTTGAAAATGTTGATATTATGTCCATATTAAGTGTGTGCCAAGTGTTACATTTCTATCAAACAAAGGTTTGGGTGGCAAACGATTTTTGATATCGCTCTGGTACCTGGTTTGAGACTACCCCAAATTCCACTTGCACCTATCCAATCCCGTTATTCCTTTACTCTCTCCCAGGACTCGCTCCTAGAAACAGATGGGGCTTTAGGGTTAATAACAGCTCCTTTTTTTCCATACACTACGTAAAAGAATTCAATGTGGTCATTAAGAATGAACGATGTTGATTTGGGGTGTTGTTATTCCCCAGAAATCCAAATGTTACATTTTGGTGCCACATCCATCTGTTTTTAGCCTCTCCTGAGAGTGCCTCTAACTGTGTATTTCATACACTTTTTAAATGCTGCTTTCTCCTGCATCTTTGATGGGTTTGGGTAAAAAATCTGGTGGGTTGAATTCAATTTGGGGTGTACTGTTAGAAATTGAGGTTAAAGTCCTATAGGGGTCATATCAGGTATTTCTTACTTGAAATGAATAGTGCCTCATCAAAGTTGCTAGATGACCTAAGGGAACGGTAATATCGTGTCCCAAACATAAGAGATCAAAGGTCATTGAACTTGAAAATGCTACTGTAAATGCTGCTTTTCCCCAAAAAGGGATGACTATACCAAATTTGGTATCAATGAGAGAAGAGGAAGTTAAGTTTATAAAGATGTCAACGGTCATCTAGGGGTCATAGTAGAACATTGTTGAACATTTCAAATGCTTCTCTTTATTATTAAAGATTATTAACCCTTAGAGAGGTTGTTTATATGAGGTCAGTAAGGTTGATCAGAATACTCCTTGGGGTAAGGGATATCTGGAAATGTTTTTAAAATTTGAAAGTGCCATATGAGGTCACTATTTAAAATTTGAGATGAGCTATACCCAGTGATTGCATTGTACTTCACTTTATGAGTCCACTTCATCATTGATGATCTTGTTTTAAGTATTGATGACTGCTATCTACTGAAGATAGCATTATTTGCAGGAATGACTTAAGCACTTAACACTTTCTTAAATATGCATAGTTGTGTATTTTCAATGTTAAGAGGATCAACTCTTTTCTGGCAAGATGCATCTGGATCAGTTTATACCCAGAGGGATTATAGGCCTGTTGGTCCTGGTCAAGCATTTACCTTACCTTGGCTTGCCCAGTAAAAGGTGATTCCGTTCTCTGGCTACACCAAGATAAGAGGTAACAAACACACTGTGTGTCAGTGGTGGTTGGTGTTGTAGGGAGAGAGGATGTGGGAGAATTTCCCCTGTCAGTTGATTCTTGTGACCCTCCTCATTACCCCTATATAGAAAAAAGAAAAAAAATACCTGAGAACCACAAGCACAAAAAAAAATCACACTTTGGGCAACTTTTCACCTTCGGGAAAAAATACAAACAATTTTGCACTAATTTTAGACACCCCTGTAACTTCTCCCCCAGAGTTTTTTGTGTTCCGCTGGCTGTGTGGGAGAACTTGCAGGATCCCTCCACAGCAATTATCTGGGGAGAATTTGCAGAACCGTTTACTTAATCTTTCCAAGTTCTCCTCCTGAGAGATACCTGCCGATTGGTTGCAAAGAAGTTTGCATGCTTTATTGACCCAGCAATACCATGGTATGAATGTGTTTGTAATCTTATTTGAACCAGCAAATACCATGGTATGAATGGTGTTGGAGTTGCCTGCACTATTTAGAAAGTAATTTGTATGCTATTAATATGATTCTGATATGTAATCAGCCATCAGAAAACACTGTTAGAAAAGAAAGTGTAGTTCCCAGGGAGGTAAGACAAACGCATTCTGACATAACAAAGTTTCCGATCATGGCTCGAAATCGTGTAAACTGGTGTTTGTACCTTTAAAGAACAGCACTGAGATTGTGAGCATTCTGATATCTTACATCAGTTGGAAGGCAAAATAAATGGTGTGAATGATTTACAAATTATTACAAATGTGGAAAGCCATAGTTAAGGGGGAAGAAAAAAAGGATCTGAGGTAATGAGCATTATTGTGTGGCTATATCAAAACCGCTGTTATTTTATTTCATGATTGGCAGTATCATGTCATTTCTCCAGTGTCCCCGGCCATTTTCAGCATAGAAACCCTATGAGCAGTTAGATGGCAATATTAAACAGCGCCCAATGTTGGCGTGCTGGGGGAGGGGATAGGGCAGATTATGTTCATCTCTAGCAGTGTAAATGGATATATTACATTATTGTGGTTATAGGGCACTTTTATCAACTCGGAATACTATCCGAATCAGCAGAAAAAATAAAATTTTGAAAAAATGTTTTCCCTCAAGGGTATTGATCAAACAACAAACAAACACAGAATGTGCCGGATCACAAAAACGTACCTTTATTAATAGGCACGCAATAGTCATAACAACTGAAATTATGTATTTATGTGACCTTTTGAAGAATGTCATGTTTTACATGGATGATATGATTGCCCATGCTATGTATTTTAGTTTGGAAATGGCTATTACCTAGTCAATGCAATCCATAAATTTCACCGAGTGGTGAATGTTTTTTTTTTATCACAGTTTTACATGATATTATCCAGCCAGAGATTATCAGTCACAAGGCCCAGGTTGTCTTGTACACATCACAATGGGTTTTTAGCTCACAGGCCAAACAGTGTTCAATTATGTTGGGTAAATTGCCTGGTCTTAGATTTTCTGAGATCAGAAGCTCTTTGTAAGCAAGAAATGTTTTTTTGTGTTAATTTAAAATCCTACAAAAATATTTTTGCCCATAGTGTAGGATGTATCTGGTTGAAATTGTGAATTTAAACAACTGCAAAAGTTTTCATATAGTAAAAAAGCTGGGGGAATTGACCTCAAATGACCAAAATCAACATTCATTAATCTTAAATCTAGCATAATGTTTGTGTTTAGGCCAAGTAAAAAAAGTAAAAAAAATATTGCAGAAATGTTCGGTTTTTCAATTCCACAACTTCTGTTCCCAAAAGTTCAGTTTGAGACCCTACTGTCACCAAAAAGTGCCTTTAGGTTCAACACTTTACACTACAGACACCTATCCACCCCCTGATGCAGGCGGTTGCGGCCAAGCTCCAATTCATTATAGCAACTCACCAAAAATGTCAAAAGATATTACAGCAAACTGAGTGGCAAACCACAACCAATTGGTGCTTTTATGTGGGTCCAGAGTCATGGGTGTTCCCATGACCCATCATACGACCCTCGTCCTTGTTTTTTTTTCTTATTCATAAAAAAAAATCAAATACCCTTCTATGTGGAGCTGATTCTTCACTCCAACGGGTTTTGGGAAAAATAAGAAATATTCCTTGACATATAAAAAAATCAGAATTTTTCGTCAAGATTTTGCTTTTAACGTGTTAAACCAATGGCGACTCTAAATTTGGATATCTTGTCCACCCTCCCCTGCCCGAGGGTAACGGAATCACTACAAATTAATCCCTCCCTTGACATAGTAATAATACCACTTTCTTATAACACATGCCCGCTCGCAGTCTGAAAAGTCCAGAATTCCTCCAAATGGTCAATTGCCGGGAAGGAGCTTATAATTCCCCCGGTTTCCCACCATGTAATGCCCTCGTAATATCTCCAAGTTGAGATTTGGTAGCTTTTGGGTTGTTTTTGAATGAATTAAAAATTCCTTCAAAGTTGTATCGTAAATGATTTACATGTCTGAGAAAATGATTTTTATAATTAAAATGGAGGATCCCTGATCTTAATTAACCTTTGAAAAATGAACCTTCCTTATTCTCAACTCACGACGGCAGATGACATATATGCATTCTGGGGATTGCTTGATTTTTCATGATTAATATTTTGTTATGGAAGCTTTAAATTGAACGAACTAAACTTCCTCCAAAGTCTTAGCAAAATGTCTTGAAGTAACAAGTTTAAAATTAGAAAATCAAGCATACTTATCCTAATTTACCCAGCAAAGAATACAGGTAAAGTCATTTTCCCCAAGCTCTTGTCAATTTTCTTCTGTTTTACTTTAAAAGTGGTGTTGATTACCTTGTTTGAGTATTAATCTTTTAAGATCGACAAGCATGGAAAATTTGTTTTTTTTTCTTATTTTTCCAGAAAATGACACTTCTTGTTTGATAACTGCATGTGCTGGTCTAAAAATTGTTTAAGTAAAATAGCAGATTAGTCTAAAAAGTCAAATTAATATTGGCTTTTTTTTTTTTTAATCATGTTTTTGATTAGATACCTTCTATGGATCTAATGCATCTAATAGATTGTATGTGCTTTAATGAAACACAATAGTCAAATTTGTAATTTCAATTTGCAGACTTTATTCAACCTGTTAAGGAAATTTATTTTGATGGTGCCAATTATTTTCAACGTAATAAAGCCATTTGTTATGATGTTTAAGAAGGTATATAGGTACTTCTAAAAATAATAGTTATGATTTGAAGTATTTTAAGGATACATAAGAGATTTTTCTGAGGATATCGATTTTCGTAAATTGCACTTGATTGGTTGTAAAACACCTACCCAAACGCTTCAAATGTTTATAGAACAATAAGCAAAAAAGGAATATAAAAAATATGAGTTTTTTCAACTTGCTCTCTTAAAAAGATGGGAAAGCCATGGCCCAGAGACCTGTTAGTATTTCATTTTTGTGATGTGGGTGCCCGTGGTTTTGGGTTTTTTTTTTTTTTTTTTTTTTTTTTTTTTTTTTTTTTTCTTTTTTTTTTTTTTTTTTTTTTTTTTTTTTTTGGTGGTTTTTTCTTTCAGCCAGGATAATGCTTTCCTAGTGCTTTTTGTATAATACACCTTCTATGCTCCCAGGCTATTATGGCCCTGCTTGCATTTTCTGTCTTGTAATAAAATACCAACTTGTCTTTTAATTACTTAAAATGGCATTAACTTCTATATGTGATTTTAAAAAATGCATTGGTACATTAGTAAATATACAAAATCTTGGTTTCAATAAAAAAAAAATTGAGGTGCACTTTTCTACAATTGTCTTTGGGTTCTTGAAAACTATTATCATATAGTGATCTCACATTTGGAAAAACAGACTGATTTGTGGTTGAAAAACATCCTAAATTTGTTTCTTTGAATTGGAAATGCACTTTCTGCTGACCAATTCAGTTGCATGGTTATAACTGTTAAATGCATTGGTCTTGCATCATAACAACAAATTCTTTACATATGGTTTCTAGTGTCGCCTTCAAAGTCTGGATCAAAACTATTTTTGAACAAGGGTGTGGCCAGAAACCTCCCAAATCTGGGGGGGGGGGGGGGTGGGGGGGGGTGGGGGGGAGTGGAATGCTTGCTTAAGGTAAAAAAATAGGTGATCTCAAAACATCTTTTTTTTTTTTGTTAAAAAAACCTTGGTGTTGAGCACCAAGTCCCTTGGCTCACACATGACAAAAGCAAAACCAATTGCACACAAATTTCTTTCTGATCAGTATGAATTCATCTCCAGACACTTTGCCAAGGGAGAGCGGATGTGTGAAAATGAACATTCATTTGTTGTAAGGACAAAGCATCGTAACTCCACTCTTTTCTTTGATTGGATTCGGGATAGGCAATTTCCATGGTGATTATCTCTTATTCTTTAAAGACTCTGGATTTCCTGGTGTTAATGGTGTTTGTTTTCACAAGTTTACCTTCTGCATATAATGGGTGATGATTTTGATTGTATGGAGATTTTGTTGGAATTAGAGAAAATGTCTAAAAATAAAAAGATATTGTTAGTTATTAGTTAAACAAAAACAACTAAAGAACTGCTACTAGAACAAACAACAATCATTTCAGTTGAATGTGGGGGTTGTTGGTAAATAACATTAATAACTTAAAAGGGCAATGAGAGGTTTCACAGAACACGTGTCCCTAAAAAGGTGAATGAAATTCTGATTTTTGCAACAAAGGTAAAGCTTTCTATCAAACAAATATACCAACGGTAGGACTAAGCGGAAAATTTTTTCGCAAAAATGTGAAATTCTATTTTGGCTAATATAGAACAAATACTAAATTTTAGCCTATGGATTACATTGGTCGACTTTTTTATTCACTTTCAAGACATTTTGTAGCCAAACAAGGTAAGAAACTTTTGGGGGTATATCTATATGAATAACTAATATGAAACAATAATGGATCCCCGAAAAATCTATCTTCGCACATTAACATCCCAATAATGACGACAGAAAAAAGTGGTAATAAAGGAAAGAATACGGAACAATTGGATATAGTAGAAAAATGAGAACAGATTGAACAAAACATGATTGCTGACTGCTGGATTTATCCAATCTTAATTCAAAAGAAAGTACACAGTAAGGTAAAAAGAGGTCAAAAGGGCTAGTCGCTCTAATTCCCTTCAATATTAGACGTTTCCCCGGACTTGGGCTACTTCTAGCCCAGATTCGCTCAGCGGTTCCATTGTTTTGCGCAGTGACGTTGAACCATTACTCCAGCTAGTGAGACAGAGCAATTCTGACCGCAGTTGCCCTAGATTTCTAGCCAGAGTGTTCCACCGCGAGGCCATTTATCAATTAAATGGCAACCCGATATGGCTTCACACCAGTTTAAATAACGTGAGAAACACGAAAGTCCAGCCACACTGCAGTAAGTGTGTTTTTTTTTTTTTTAATAAGAATTAATTTCAATGTTTACATAAGTTAAATGATGATGATATAAATGGCGAGATCTGGTTGCAAATCATGGTTGCTATCAATATTAAGATAAAATCTGTAGGAATATCAAAAAAAAGGTTGTCTTGATATGTAGTTTTGATCCGACAAACCAATTTTAACCGTATCTTACAGGGAACACGACTGAAAAAGTGCTGTGCCTCCAGGACTCCACGGTGCATGCTAGGGATAGTCTCGCGGGTCCAGTAGCGCGAAAATTTTGGGGATAACTACCCGAATTTCAGATTGATTGGGTAGGAGATATGAGAATCTTCACGCAGAATGTTGCTTAAGGTCTGAGATGTTCCATTGAGGAGAAATGCGTTTTCATCTCGCCATTTGTAACAGGAAGAATATGGGACCGTATTTAGTGGTTGGTGAAACCATTATCAGCTCGTCTGCCCACAATGTGTGCGACAGGAGGTCAGTAATTGCCAATCCTTATCCTTAAAGTCTGGGTGTGAGGCCATTTAATTTGCTAGCACGGATACAGGAAACGGGGTAATTTAAAATGCTTCTAGTATTACACTGTTGGCTTAACCAGATTTCTTTAGAAGAACCCCTGACACAAGTCTCATAAAGGGTATTCACAGATTAGGGTCAAAAGGTTGCACAGGGGTCAATATAGGTCAGTCACTCTATCCCCGTTGCTCATTGCCTAAGTTTAGGTAATTACCAATGCCACTTATCATAGTATTTTCATGTTCCAAGGCATTATGGGGGGTTCACAGATTTGAATCGAAAGACAGTAATTCAGGTTGTCAAATCAGTGCAACCTTTGAACTCCTTATATTATTTCAAAATGCTTCTAGTAAGTATGTGTGATCCGAACCGACCTCGTTGGAAGACCCCCTGACCCATAGTGCTCATAGTGATTCACGTGGTGGAGTGGGTTGGACTGTGTTGGAGTGGGTCTGGACTCAGGACTCATGAGTCCAGAGCGGAGTAGAGTCCATCAGTGTTGAGTCTGAGTTTGAGTCCATCAGACTCCAGTCCAGGTTCACAAGGTCGGAGTCCCAAGTCCAGTGTCTGAGGCCAACAAGTCTGAGCCAAGTAAAAGAATTCAGTTACAGCTGTGGGACCTGATGTACAACCTCCCCATCCCATTTTACCTCATTTTGACCTTGTGGACTCAATTTTGGACCTAAAGGACTCTGACGGGACTTGAAAATGATGGAATTGGAATCCAGTCTGTACTAGGGGTCCGGACTCCACCTAAAACACTGGTTCAAGTTCACATTTGGGTAATTTACCAGCTAGGGGCTAGGTTCATGGTCTTTGGCCACAATCATGTCTAGTATTATACTTGCCAGAACCTTCAGTTCAACCGCTCATATCTTTTCATTCTAGACACTGAAAACCTTAGCAAGACACAAATTGGTGGAAGGTGGCAGAGGTTTCTGTATAGAGATCATGATGAAACACTGTCCACCAATATGTCATAGTTCAGAAAAAGACAAGAGTAAAACTATTGTAAAGATCCTATTAGAAGTGAGAACATGTGGCCTCATGTGGCGCGTCGTAACAGATAAAGTGCACTCCTCATGACCCTGTGATGAATTCAAATCGGATGAGTTCGAAGCCTTGCTTCAGATAAAAGATCTTGTCTTGGGCAAGATACCTAATTTTAATTCCCATCTCAACCCAAGTAGTATCAGGGGAGAGTTATGGGGAAATTATAATATTAGTGATGTGATAGGGTTGTATTGTATGCTTGACCGGCTGCACCATGTGAAGCAAAATTATGTGAGGGATTCCTAATTGTCAGCCTAATACACAACATTGCTTTGAGGCTGTTTATGACAAAGAACACTATAAAGTGGATGTGTTATTTTAGAATGGAACAATAATAACCTCTTGTGTGTAGTGATAATGATAAGTGTGGAAAATCTTTATTCCTGCTATTAGAAAGGAGCCTATCGACAGTTTACTTAACCACTCCGAGAGCTTACCCGTTTTAATTTGAAAATGCATGTTTCATGTATGATTGCCATGTTGAATCGAAATGAAGGATATTAGTATTCTTGATGTATGATTTTGTCTAGCCATCCATTAATCTTACTGAAGCTTTACCTGTTGAAACTCAGTAACTGAGGTGAATTTCAGAGGAGTTTGAATCAATCCACAATGCATTGCTTTGCTATACTGTCTGTACTAAACACATGTCAGTACTTAGGGGTAATAAAAAGTGTTCCAAAAGTTTAGAACCACCGGACATTTCATGATCATGTAACAATGCCCTAAGTACTAACACTTTCTAGGCTAAGAGCAAAAGTCAGGGTTTTTCATGTGTTAAGAATAGGATTTTTGTGGGATCACCTGACCCTATTGAGGTGAAATTTCCCAGAACTGGTGCATTTTGGGATTGACTCAATATACCCTTTGGGTGATTTGGAGGAAGTGGTGTATATAGATTCCTATCAGAAATCTTCAGGATTGTTTTCATGAACGTTATGAATATGAGATTGTGAAAGAGGTGAAGCAAATTTAGGATTAAAATAGAGTTTACTCCTACCCCAAGATTTGTATAAATATGTGATACGAGTGGATAAGAGAATAATATTTTTTAATTTTTTTAATTTTTTTAATTTTTTTAATTTTTTTAAAAATATTATTTCATAAGTGAAACAAAACAAATCAAGAATTAATATAAATTGCTGGTTAACTTAAATTTATGTACGAATTGTATGGATGCAATATTTGATCAAAATAGTGCATGGAACTGAAAAAAATTTTTGATTTTATATTCATGTTTACATCAAAAAACAGTTTTTTACACAGTAGAAATTTACTTAAAGATGCTTGTTAATAGCAGCTTTTAGTTTTCGATAATAATCTTAAAAACTTTAAAGAATTTTATCTTTTAATAAGTTTAAAAACAATGACCAACTGCATTATAAGGCAAAACTTCATCTGGTCTACATCCTAACCTCCTACGTATCTACTTCATTCATGAAATTAAAGCTGACTCAGAGATTTTCGAATATACTTTTTTTGTTGTTATTTAGACATTTTGGCTTCTGATTTTAAAATTTGAGTAAACTTCCACAAATTGAGAAAATTTTTGGAAAACTACCCATTCCTATACCAAAAAAATGCATGAAAGCGGGTCATTTGATAATATACCCGTAAGCTGAAAATGATACCCGTGTGTGCAGCACCTCTCCAGATGGTCATTTGAGTAACCTTGAGACCTGGAAGGCATACTCAGATTACACTTTGCTGGTTTTAGTTCAAAGGAACACCACCACTATGTACCAAGTATCTGGTAAACCCTGAAAGTCTGAGCCTGAGGTCCTGGAAGAGTAACTGATCTGTGTGGTCTCATGCAATACCTCCAAAAGCACACATGGAGTAGCTGAGGTTGTTGGCTTCATCTCAAGGAAGAATCCAACTGTGTAAATGAGTAGAACGGCAATAGCCTTGTTCACACTGGTCCACTAACATCGATGTTAGTTAACAGCGACCATAAAATGTTAATCTACTAACAACTATGGCACGTCCACACGACAAGCCCGCACGATGTAGTTAGCTAACATCGATGTTAACAAGCGGAAGTCAGGCATGACCCTTGCTTGTGCGGCACGGTGCTAAACTGGTTTGTTTACAAATTTGTAAATAAACCAAAAACAAAATAGCGGTTGGAACGAGAGAGAGAAAGCAATTTTGCTCACTGATGATGATGACGACGACGAAAACGGCAGGTGATGCGAATCAAATAACCTGGAAGTTGAAGCATTAGTCACCAAGAGGTCATGCTTAACAGCGAGCTTGTGGTTAGCACCGTCCACACGGCCACTAACAGCTAAGATCGGTCGCTGTTAGTATGCTAACCATTAGATTTCTTATGGTTAGTAACCACAAGTTTGTTCATAGTTAGCTTAACACCGCTTGCATCTACACGGCCACTAACAGTGAAGGTCAATCACTGTTTAGTGCGCTAACCATAAGATTTATGGTTTGGTTAGTAACCTCAAGTTTTTTTTCATGATTAGCTTAACAGCGAGTGAGTCTACACAGCCACTAACAGCTAAGATCGGTCACTGTTAGTGTGCTAACCATAAGATTTCTTATGGTTAGTAACCACAAGTTTTTTTGTGGTTAGCTTAGAGAGTGCATCTACACAGTCACTAACAGCAAACTAACATTAATGTTAGCTAACAGCGATACTAACAGCGAACTAACCACGACCGTGTGAACGTGCCTATTGTGATTGAGTAAAGATGACTGAGTTAATGGCCTTATAAAATATAAATAAGCACAATAAATCAAATTGCATCTCTTACCCAGTATGCTATTCTACAATCTTTATGGGAAATTTATTAACAGCTCCATTGAAAATTCCCTTGAATTGATAGCAGCAAGAGCTCGCTCTCATTAACACTATAATGGCTGGCCACGTCTCATTGCTTATACTATTGCTCATTTATTGTCAATGTGTGTGTGGTTTGTGAGGCATAAATCTTTACCGATCAACAATGACGATTTTTAATATCTTGAAAATGTCATCAATCAAAGTGTAATATATAATTTCGGCTTGACAGAGGCAATTAGGGTAGACTTGGAGCTTTGGTATCTTCCTTAATTTTTCTGTGGTATTGCACAGCTACCTGAACAACTTTTGTTTGTTTTTACTTGAAAGTGGGATATGAATCGCATTATTCCTCAATAAAGTCAGAAAGTGCATTGACATTTTATCAGTCACAATTAATGATGACTTATTGGACAAAATACTGCATAGCAGAAAGTTTTTCACAGGGTAATTTTTTTCACTGA
>JAMKCH010025939.1:0-19438 GCA_023653785.1 Ophioderma brevispina
TTAGTTCAGAATCAAATTTGGCGCTGAGACGGGAGCGTTACGAAAACACGTCCGCCCTGTTAGTGTACATGCGCGAATCCCCTATACTACTACTACTGCTACATATACTACTACTGCTACTACTGCTACTACTGCTACTACTGCTACTACTGCTACTACTGCTACTACTTGCTACTACGGCTGCTACTGCTGCTACGACTGCTCGACTACTACTACACTACTACTACTCTACTACTACTACTATAATAATAATTATCTTAAACTCATGTGACATTCCAAATACCATTTTGTTTATACCATCTTGTTCGCCAGGATGGTATGGGTCCAACTGTAATCGTCCGTCATTGTAATATCAGCCCATCTTCTGATCTGCAATAGGGTTGTAAAGGAGAAGCGGGAAGATTGCCCTGAAGGTTATTATGAGATTTTTGCCAATTAGTGTAAGTATGTTCCATCTGCTGATTTTAAAGAGATATATTCTTTCGACGAATTTAGACCACATTTACTTTAATAATTCTGCTTTCTATAGTTCACCCTGTGTAATATTGCTACTATTGGTAACAGTGTGATTTCTGCCATTGCAATGGAGGAGGTGAATGTGATAAAGTACGTGTGTTTCAAAGTGGCAGTGGGCTGAAGGATTGGGTGGAACAGATTGTCCAACAAGGAAAACCAGGACACATCCTTTAATTTTGTAGGATGGGATAGGCCAGCCGACTACAGAGTAACAGGTTTCGCAACCGGGGGCAGTGACTTGTATAATTGGTTGTACTAAGAAACCGTGTGTTCCGCAAGCTGTAAGGTTTCCTCTGATACTATGACTTACAGGTCTATTCCTTAGTAAGGTCCCAGGAAATGAGGAGATAAACCTACTCCAAATCTTTTTGGGACATTCCATTACATAACAGGGCCAGAAAAAAGATAACACTACCAGTGATATTATTTGGTGAAACTATTGATTAGCAGTCATGTCATGAATTTAGATTCACACCAGTCACCTGGATTTTCTATTACTCTCTGATAAATCAATGGTACCACAAATGATGTTATCACCGACCCAAATTTTGAATGCTTCCTGGTCCCTCCTTGTATACTTGACACAAATCACATCAATTCTATTTGCAATTCAGGGACCTTTAAGTTTCTGAATCATAGTCGTCAGGGGATGGTGGTCGTATAAACCTGTCAGGTTACGGAAACAAAACGTAAGAAAAGGTATATGAACAGTTTGGACTGTCCAACAGGGTCCTGTACTGTGGATGTGCGCTTGATGGATTAAGTGGAACAATTAAAATAAGAAACAGCCATTCCACAGTGGGCAATGTGTAGACTCTCATGGGGTAAGAAGCATGATGACCGTAGTAGTGGGTCAAGGGCTGAAAGGAAATGGAAATGAAACCGACTCCAATGTAATATGGCGTATGCAACAGTGACAGTTTCCTGGCATGGGGCAAGCTGCATCAAGTAAAACATCAAAGCAACAAGTTTTAAGAGCGCCCCCAACTTTCAGCAAATTGAGATTTTGCACAGTTGAATGGGTAAGCTCGAACTTCTCATGTATCATTTTTGTGACAGGAGATATTTTTGGAGGATACAAATTTCTCTAAATTGCACTTGACGGTTGTAGCCCACCTACCGAGACGTTTTCGAAGGTTAAAATTGAACAAAACAGCACGAAGAAACCGCAAACACCTTGTTTTGAACTGGCCTGCAATCCTTATCATCCCGATAGGAAACCATGCTTTTGAATTCTGTCTGCCCGACGAAATTACTAAATCATCCATCTTTTGCATAAGAACGGCGTATAGTTATTCACTTCATGTGTTATCTAATACATGGTAAGCATTCAAAATCTCAACAAACCTAGGTTCGAAAAATTGAGGGCGCTTCTCTCTGGAAATCTCCTCATGTCTCTTTAATCATATCGTATCCCGATAATAATTCACAGCATTGAAAACGTTATTTTCCAGTATGACTTACCGGAAATATAGTCATGTATTGTGTCAATGCTCACCCATTAATTCTTTTTTGTTCACGCAAGATCATTTTGCGAGATTGTGCTATTTTATAATGGACAGACAAAACTTCCACGTTTACCCATCGCGGGCCCGGCTGAATTAAGGAGCGGTGGCGATCTTTGAACCTAATTGCAAATCCCCTTCTATACCAAGCATGCCAAGTTTCGAGCTTACCGTTCAAAAAAAAAGACAGGTATAGCTTACTAGTCAGTTACCAATACAACGTACATAACCTCAACAAATTGAAAAATGGAGGCCCTCTTTTCAAAAAATATGCTGTTATTTGCGTTAATATAATATGGTAACAGGTACGAGGGGTGATTGATACGTTTTCTAATCCTCAGGTGAAAGGGATAAATATTTGAGACTATTTTCCTCAAAATTCCCGGGAGGGAAAAAATTCCATCAAAAAAGCTACTATTTCCCCCATGGGGAAATAGTTCATATTTATGGAAGAACTTTTCGCCCGTGCCTCACTGTGATTGATCTTACCCGATTAGCGAACCCGACCTCTGAGACTGCATCGATCATATCTTCTCCTTGATATTTGCGCTGAATCCGCTGAATTTTTACTCAAAATGAGAAATCTCGATGCTGTAGATGTTACATACCGTAAAACAAATCAAGGCCTATGTCTAGAGTCAGTCGAGAATTTGTGGGAGAGAGAGGCCACATTGAAATTGACCCATTACGAGACCTAAGCCTGCTTGACTAGACTTGAGTTGCGGTGACACTGATCTCGACGACGAGAATTAGCAAGTTTTTCAAATGACCAGAAATATTTTTATATGTTATATAAAACAAGTACTGACTTGCTCTATATTCTTGAAATGTTGCAAAATACCTCCTCCGTTGAACTGGAGAACCGTTGGCCTACTATTTTTTTCCCTCTACCTTCTGTCTCTCAGGAAAATCGTAGGGCCCGCCGGTATCCAGTCACCTCGGTCAGTTATTTTGCACATTTTCCCTCATGAGCAGTCAATATTTGTATACTAATACATGTCAAACGTGATTTACGCCAGTATTAAATTTTTAATAGTGTATGTTATTTCCTTTTCTAGTTTTACCTTATTTTGATGGAGGTGGGCATATAGAATTCTGAAGTTCAGAGTTGGCGGTTCATATCAGCTGGAATAGAATGGAATCAAGCAAAGACTAACTGAACAGGACCAATTGACCACTACAGGATATATTATGGATGATTGAGCCAACACATTCAAGTGAATTTCAAGTCAAGTCAAATGACTCCATGAAGATCATTTCAATCTGGTCTCCAGATCAAAGTATTCGTTTTGCTGTGGCGCGTTAAATTTGTTGATGGCGATATCGTGACGGACAGCGTAGCAACAATGTATATGCCACTACAGGAGGTGCCTGTATGTTATAGCGCTATACAGATGTCCATAGGTGTAAGTTGGGTAATGCCGAACACCATTCGATTGAAGCCAAAAGTCCAATGATAAAACAAGTTTGGTAAGTAACATATTCAATAAAAATGTAACAACACTCTAACGATACACATGTTTTTCTTACTCAAAACCTGTTAGAAAAGCAGTTATGATCAAAACAAAAATGGCGTCGTTCGGATTACGACGACCTCACAGCTAATGCCGACGTGTTTTTTCAATGGAGAGCACTGGGGGGACAAAAATATAAATTTTTGTTTCGGTGCCACATAAAGTTATGATATAAGTATATTGAAAAGCTCGAGAGAGTTTCAAATTAATGTCGATAGATGGACACACCTATATTGGTTTCCAGGAACGGGTCCTTCAGGATTACCCCAAACCAGGTGAGGTTTGTAATCTCGTTTTATTTCCCCTTTTCATAAACTTCGTCATGGACGTGCCCCCTGTTGTACATGAATTTTATATAAGGACCCTAGTCCTTTTAACTATAAACCCCTTCGCTCCCTTCTTGTAGATGTGATAATGTCATCCAGAAATATACGTTCTGAATATTCATTTCAACTAAAGTGTTTTTTGTAATTCTCACGGGAATGTACGAGATTTCCTTTTGGTCCATTTAATTTGAATAAGTCCAAAGCAAGCTAACACCATAGGTGGTAACACGTCTCCCTCCTTTCGCAATATAGTGAAATCGCTGCGCTCGGGATTACCCCGCGTTCTGCCTTACCGACTCTCCCTATAATGTGAAAATTCTGATTTGGCTCCGAGTAACAGCTATATTACCTCCATCGAAAGTATTAAAGTCTGAAATTTCTCATTTCCCTATTGGGAGCAAATAGGAAATTTAGTTCAATGTTTTATATGAAATATAAGCATCTACAGAGTTTGTCAAAAATGCAACATTCGATAATTATTTTTTTAAAAAACGTAAAAGTCTTAGGAAGAAAACGCGATATCAGTAGGAACGCCCACGACGCATATAGCCGTTAAATGGTCAATTTTTAAGGGTTCGAACTTTGGTGAACTTTGGTGAGCACACAATTAAATAAAGATAAAAATATTTTTTTTTTTTTTTTTTTTTTTTCGCAGCGGTTTTCATTAGCAATTTTTATGATTAATTATTATCTCTGGTACCATGAGTTTTATTTGTCTCCTTTTCGCGGGGTTTTGCCGTTGGGGGGGCCTAACGCGTGTACTGCAGTGTACCACTCCCATACTCGCCTGTAGGATCGTTACAACACGCGCCCGTGGATGGTTGATTTAAAATAGCTGTTGTGTTCACTTGTTGCTATGCTGAGGCGTGAATTGGCTTGCGTACTGTTGGGACGTAGACGCCGCAGTGAGAAAAATAACATCTGGATTATTAACACAAGGGAGGACCAATTATTCCCACCGAATGATGCATAATAAGCCTTAAATATGTATCGTCGTTTATAAATATACACTTTTTCAATCGGCTTTCTCAACAGTCGATATATAAGGCAAATTTAGTTATGATCATGCTGTCGAATTCCAGCATAATTTTGCAATGTTTAGATTTTTCAAGTACCTGCGAATGTGGCACTTATCAACATGAAGACTCGTTTTTAGCATGATGATATAAAATGATATTGGTATATTTCATCTTCTGAAAGGATTTATCGATGGTAATGGCCTGACTTGTTAGAAAATGCAGTTTGAACACACTGCAAAATGATATTTGACAGATAGATCAACCCTTTAACTCTATAGAGTTGATCATCGCTTTGCTTATGCCACCTTGTTAGCTCAGTTTAAGTAAGCGCGCTTTCCCAGTAATTACGGAATGTACTGCTTCGAGTCCGGCCCTAGGGCATAATTTTTTTTTTCAACCTCTGTTGCGTCTTGTGCCAGCTCAGTGAAGATTTAATATTTGTTATGGCCCTTACTCTTATTATTGTCAATATATTATTTTTCCTGATCTCATTTGGGCGGGGACTTGAGGAGTAGGCGGATTTTGCGTGGAGCCTTTTCCCTTTCCATGAAATGATGGTTACGCCACTGTAGACTGAGCAACTTGACCGGTTATTCCAAGGGGTGAAACGCATTCAAAACCAGTCGTTCCGTGCTGGGCCGCTGACATTTTGATAATTGCCCGGAATAATTATCCGTTGGGTGCTTGTATACAACACCTAATGTCAATTCGATACAAACAATCCTCCAAAATATAGGTTGTGGAAGTTTTGGGTGCTATTGGGTGTTAAATTTTGTCCTAACCCAGGGCCACACAACGAATGAAATGGACACATCAGTCGTCGTGGATTAAATAAACCGCCTCAATGAATACATCTTTTCACCTAAGTGCGCATTGCATATGAGAAAAGAGTATCTGAGCACAATGATCCAGGTACACACGAATTTTTACACCTGGCCACCTCTAACACACATATTAATTTGTGTATCACTACTACCGATTAGTGTATATGCAAAGCGGCCCACAGTATGTGGAAGAAGCGGAGCCCCATTGCTTTCTATTGTTTGGTACTCTAGTTTTTCTTTGTGGTCGGCAAAACATCGAGACGGTGAATTTCTAAAGATTACGTAACGTTTGCCTCTCTTCTATATAGAACCTCTTTGGGTTATTCCTTCATGTAATATCTCACGAAATAATCAATATGCACATGGTTAAGAGTTGAATGGGGGTTTTGGGGCTTTATTGGTATAGGCTTACCTTGGATTTCTTCATCAAGTCTTACAAACCAAGGATACACCAATTTACCATCACCTGCCGTAGTCCCTTTTCATTCAGTCATCTTTACTTTTTTTCTTATCTTTAGAGTGCATTTCTTTCTTTTTAAACGACTAGTTTCCGTCAATAATTACTGACAACTACCCCTATTTTTTTTCCTTCTGAAAGTTCCAAGAGACCCCCCACAGAATAAAAGCTCGGTTTTCCTCTGACGTCAACAACATTTCTGCACGATGTTCGTATCTACTTGCGTTATTCTTGCGTGTCATTGTCACGCATGTAAACACCTTTCAGATCGAAAACAACAACATGCGAATGACCGTCCCTTAGCATGCTAATTCACGATTTTTTTTTCAGACAAACTAATGTACATCAAGATCTACCTCTGTAGCATTGTTCGTTGATGGTGAATTTTCATGGGCCTAAATATGGTCTTTTTGAAGTTCGTGACTCTGACTTCGCCCTTTTGGTACGTATTTTCTGCGTGTTTAGCTTTCATTTTTTCGCACGAAATTCACAAATTTCTAGCTGGAAATCAAAGTTTAGTATCTTCTATGCGTGTAAATTACATAAATTGAACCGAAAATTTCTATATCATTTCGATTTTTAAATTTTTTCTTCGAGTACTCGCACTCGCAAATCTGAGCGCTTGATTTAAAATTTTGGACGTCATACGGGGGTCACGTCCCTGTAAAAAAATACCGAAGTAATAGCACTGGCGTTCCTACTGATATAACGATATCTATAAACAGTTTTAACAAAACTTTTTCCCCACGATAGAGGCAAAATTATGAAAGCATGTCAATTCACGTTGGAACACTCCCACTCTGTGTGTTGGGACGAAGTTTCTTAGGTCAATTGATCACGTTGAAAGCTCTGGAACCTATTTCAGACGGTTGGCCAGCCTTTTGCAGATGCCCCCCGTTGCACCCTGCATGGCAGATGATTTGCAAGGAATGCATTCCTCTGGGAAGTGGTACGAACGCCAGCCCAAATCAGCCCAAGTGAATATGTATAAAAGATGAACCCTTGTTTTTACTTTAATCTATATCATTCATTTTGCTATCGATATGTGTCTATCAGCATGTATAGCATGTTGTCTGTTTTGGGGTTTCCAAACCCAATTGTTGGCTTGTGAACATTTCGGGCACATTGCTGGATGTGGTAAGGTGCGGGAACAGGCAATACCTTACGTGACCTTCAATGCCAATCCTCACAAAGCTTGCACGTACAATCCCAAACTCAAATTTGCAACCTACTTGTGACTTGAAACGAAGATTATTTTTTTAAATATTTATATATCTGAAAGACCTGTGAGTGTCCATCAAAAAAATCCTACGATTAGCAATAGTAATCTTTTTTTTTTTAATTAGTAAATTAAACCAAAGCCTCATGGTTTTAATGTACTAATCACACTGCAACATTGTAAAAGCTTAAGCAATAATTTTAGTAAATTAAATGTTTAATCTTCCAAAATAAATCTTGACCAACAGGGAAGACTTCCATATGTACCCTCTCGTATAATTACATGATAAAAATTTATTTTAATTTTGGCCTTGTGTGATCAAACGGAAATAAACATCTATAATACATTTATATGTGTCATGTAAACTATAGAGAGGGGGTACTATGAAGTCTGCCCAACGAGTAACATAAAGTGAACATGGAAGAACTTACGCAAGTTTCCGAATTCTTCAGACTACTCGAATCCTTCTTGGGTCAGGAAGTATAACATGATTCGCCACTTTGATAGATCAGGTAAATTGCCCGGCCGTGATTAATTAAGCCTATTAGTCCTAAGCATAACTGTGGCGGATTAAGATATAGAATCATTGAGTCACAATCAAACTCCATATTTCGTGGTATCATCGCAACCAAAATCATCCATAATATGTAATTAGGTCAACGCTTTGCAATTCGAGGTAACATTCATCTCATGTTTTGGATGTTCTCTGTGAGAAACGTAGCTACTTTTTGAGAAGCATGAAAATTGATTAACCTGTTATTAACGGGATATCACATTGTTGATTCAATTCTGTGCAGGTCTCCTTCAATACTGTAATGTTTTTGTAAAGCTATGATTACATATACTGTTTAACCCTCGTCTTATCAAGAAGGGTGGGGGCCCCCCAAGATAACTTACTTTCCTTCCTTTCCTTTCCCTTCGGGCGCTTAACTAAATACCAAAAGCTTTCGTGAAAAGCTTCTAGGTAAATCATTCCCTTCCCCTCAATCCTTTTCGGTCATTTTAAGCGAAAACAATGTGAAGGTATACTTTCACATCAAATCAATCATCAACCTTCCGGGTTAACGTAGGGGTGGATGTTGCCAGCCAAAAAAAAAAAAAAAAAAAAATGAGGGACAGTTGTTGAAACTATTCTTGTCATTAGGCTCTAAAACTCTATGTTTGTGGAAAACTAGTCAATTGCTATCAATTAGAGCTGAAACCGCATGAAAAACACCGATAATCCTACATTTTTCTGCGGGCAAAATCGGATTTTCGCTATTTTCTGCTGTGAAAAGTGCCATTTTGCCGATCACGCCGATTTTTATGACGTCTTGTGACACCATACTAGCTATGTTATTACTTTTATTTTTGGTAGCAATGGAAATAGAAAGAGGACCCTTCTATCCCGTGGTATTCATTCCAAATCATCGGGTGCTTTAATAATAATTGCTGATGGGGGAGTGGTAACCACACCTTCCTTTGGGTTAAACCGTGTTACCAAAAAAAACAAACTTTGTAAGACGAGGTTTAAGCGCATATTAGAAACGCCTCATTGAGTCTTATTCTTATTCTGATATGCGTGTTTTCCTATGTTTAACAACCATTTCAGCCCAACTCGTTCACCTCAATAACAATTGTAGTTCGTGTCGCACACGACGAAGCAAATATATCGTGGACGGTGTGTAAATACCTGAACCATTAAGTATACTTTAACAAATTTTTTTACAGAGGACATTTGTTGGCTATATTTGAACTATGATATACATAAGAGGAAGCACTGCACAGAGCTTTTGAATACCCGGTAAGTTTATCCGTTATAGGACAAATTGTAACAATAATTACCCTCGATTAAACACCCCAAACCAACGTCAAACCAGAACAACCTCACAACGTCAAATAACCCACAACGTACATTTCTACTATGAAAACCCCACAACGTCACCTATTAAGTACACACCACACCGACACACACACAACACACACACACACATACCCTCACAGCTGCCACACCCTCCCCCCATCGTTTCGTCTTGTTTTCCACCGAGCCCTTGTCCTGCATAGGGTCATCCTCCTCTTTTATCATCTCCTTCGAGTGTTGTTATGTGCCCCGTCACTCTATGCTTATGTTTCCCACTTTATGTTCGGTGCTCCCGGGCTTTTTTGTTCCTCTTAATCTTCCTCTTTCCTTCTACCCCTCCCACCGCTCCGTCATGCGTTTTACCCCCCCGACGCGTGCAAAAATGACTGATATAAATGCCGAAAGACGTAAAATCCCGTAACATAAAATTTTTCCTTTATAGCGTTTTCAATGGGCCGGCCAAGTGTATTGGGACAAGCTAACATTGCGGACCAAAATCATATGGCGTGAAGGCTAACTCACCCTTTATTCGCTCATTCAGTCGGACCCCTTTGTTTAAATCAACACATTTTTTTGGTATTTATTCTTGACACCCATTTTGGTGTTTCTCAGCCATTGCACGCTTTTTTTTACCAGCGCAGTGTTAAAGGGTAAGACCTAGGCAAAAAATTATATTTCGAAATACTGATCGAAAAACATGCCGAGATAACTTTTGTTGCCAACTGTAGAGCGTAAACACTAATGTTGACTTAAGAGTCAACTGCAATTGAGTGCCCTATTCTTCACCGTTTTTTAGGTGGACTATGATTCCGGCGGAACAATAAAAACTTCTCACCGGTAACATGTTAAGATAATGATAAACTACACCATTTATGCCATTGAACTAATTTGCGCGCATTTTTAATATTTCTAGGTCCCGTGTTCAATTGAAAGTTGATTCTAAAATTCAATTTTATTTTCAGATTCCGTTCTGGATTAGATTGGTTACAACCTAACAGGCCTACAAATTTCGTTTATTCCCACGTTGCTAATAGATCGACAGAAACGAAATTACTAGTTTCGGATAATGATAACAGACATGGATGTAACATCGCTACACCGTGTACCGAATTACACATTTTACCGATAGGCGCACAACCAAAGATGGCTCAGGAATTGAAAAGCTCACCAACAGAATCAATACTCGTATGTAAGTGTTTGTGGCCAATTATTTCAGTAAGTCATTTGTGTAGTGATTCCTTATTCCAGTTGCGGAACCAGTATGTGGAAGCTCAAGCTGCGCACCAGGATGTGGAAGCGGTGGAGTTCATTAACATTAACCGATTTCTCGACTGACTGGTGCATTTTTCTCAACTTCGCTCGCCCCCGGGCGGCTTCGCCGAGTTCGGTTTAAAGTAATTATATTGTCGGGAGCCACGTCCGTTGGTGCGTCTAAATTTGGTAACGCTAAAAAAATAGTAGTTTTTGTACCGTGTACTCAGTGTTTCTCTATGTAGTAATTCATATACAGATTTTTTGGTCAATAGTTAGAAATATTTGTCAATTTATCTGTTTGGAGTCGCATTTGTATTTATTTTTAAGCATGTTTGTGGATTATCTTGAAAGCAACCGACGATGAAAATGAATGAACATGATTTGTTTTAAAATTCTTTACAAAAGAAACAGCTTGGGCGCACCCACCAATAATCACCCCATTGAAATACACGTTAAGATGGCTTATGTGCGTTGTCATGTTCTGTCCTGGCGGGAATGCGGGCGTATTTTTGACGAAGCGAAAGGATTTGACAGAGAATTATAGTAATACATTGTCAATACGTACGTACAAATGGCAAAAATACACCATCATTCCCACCATTCCCACATACTATGATACAACTTCCAGTGGTGCAAAAGACGGCCAAAAAAAACACTAGGCTAAGTAGGCCCTATTCCCACCTTCCCTTATCAAAGATACCCTCGCGTATTTAGCGCCTAAAATAAATGGGAAATATATTGTGGCGGACAGTAAGTTTATATTTTTCAGATCCTACGTACGCCGTTCGATCGAAGCTAAAGCAGAATATTATCGAGAGTCCTAACCAATACCCTACTGCACGGTTCGTTTTACAGGAAAAACTACCACATTTGATGGTTACCAAATCCTTCTACTTTTATCTCGATTATTGGAATATACAAAATACTACGACATTCGATATCGAAAAATAGTAACATTTCAAATACTAGTAATTTTCGATGTCGAAAATTACTAGTATCTGAAATATGCCCATTTCTCGACGCAGGCACTGGGCTCCATAGACGACAACGGAATAAAGCGTGGAACTTATGTTGCGCGAAGAGTCAACTGATCGAGTGCCCCTTTAACCCTATTCTTGTAGGTTCACTATGAGTCCGGCAGACTATAAACTTCTACACCTTTAAACTTAAATTTGTCTTGTCTTATTGCTGCTACCTGGCTTGTATCAATGTACAAGGCCCGCCCACCCATGCGCCCATCACTATCGCGTAGTCGCCACTAATTGGGTAAAATTATGCCTACCTGTGATTAAGATGTTGAAGGTGTCCACGTCAGGTGTTGAATGGGTATAGCCGAGATAGCAGGTCAGCCATTTGTTTAGGGTTGCATAAACTATATTGTTTAAACTAAGCTTGGGGCCACCTGATTTTGACTTAAAAAACACATGGCGGCCAAAATATAATTTTGGCTAAAAATCGCCTAAAAATGCATATTTTCGTTGTAATGCGCAAAAAACTCTGAAGTTCCACTTTTAATATACAGGAGGCACATGCCATGTCCTCGACAAGGAAAAAACCGATATGTTTTTTTTATCATTTAACCTACAAACTTCAAAATTGCTGCCATAAAGCTCTATAGAGTTCTGCATAACCATAAAAGTAATTTCAGAATATATTCGTAATGTGAAAGATGCCGTATTAACTTATTGTGGAGCTACTACCACAAAACCTACATGGCTATCATTTTGATTTTTTAAAAAATGGGCCAAAACGACATAAAAAAAGGGCGGCCAAAATACCAAAACCCAAAAATCGGCTTCTCTTTTTTAAAACCGCATGTTATTTTCGTTGTAAAATGGACACAAAAATTTGGAATTTTCCTGTTTTAATGGGCAGGGCCTAGAGGCATAGGACACTCCCTCGACAAGTAAAAATTTCAATGACCCAAGATTTCAAAATGGCGCCACAAACTTCCAATACAGTAAGCATAGCAATACTTATCGGCAGGATATGTAAGGATGCATTATAACTTACTTTGAGCTACTTCAGGAAACCTAATGGGTTATAGTTTCCACAAAATTGCCGCCAAAAGGACATTCAAATGGCTGTCATTTACAAGGGGACTAGATATATAGTTATGTATTTAAAGTTTAAACCATGAATTATAGTATAGGTAAAACTGTGAACTAAGAAAATATTGGGTTAAAACCATGAACTAAAAAAAATCAACACATGGAATCATATCATGCTTTGTGGAACCAATCAAGATTGTTCCTGGCACCAGGAGTTCATTACCATAGCGATGCTAGCCAATTTCACTTATTCTATGAACCAAGGAAAAGCAAACGATGAGGATGAGGGAACAACAAACTTCAATTTGAAATCAATGAAAGCTTCCTTGAAATGTTTCTCGTAGAGAAAGGGATACTTATGAAAGATTGATGGATGATATTAAAGACATAAGCCAAGAGAAAGGTCGATGGAACCAACTATTCGCCATTCAAGTAATCTCAAGAAGCTGCTTCAAGAAAAGGTTGTGTGACACCTGGTTATAAAATTGGAAAGCGGCTCAATCGTTCACCCAAGTACCATTAACCCCGTTACTTACTCAGTTGCAACCATTGAAGGCCACGACTAAGGGAACGATGTTTTGTTAAAGCATTGCAAGCTATGAACGTCGGAAAAATGAACGAAGAAGGGGCCTGGAAATGGCCACCTCAGGCCGCAGATTGTCAAAAATGCAGGATGGCCCAGGATGGCCCCCAACTTATTTTAAACAAGATAGTTTATGCATATAAAAAAAAAATGTGCTATGTGTAGGAAACTAGATTAGTTATGATCTTGGATGTACCTGTCTAAAGAGTGCCGTGTACCAAGGTGGGATGTGTCTGGGTAAAGGGAAATATTTTTAACGATTGGTTGGGCTGGCATTTGTGAAATTCAATTATGTGATTTTATGAGGGAGGGACGCGTTCATATTGATGTTGTTCGTCGTCTTGATAAGTGGAGTTATCCTAACGTCCTTTCGGAAAATGACTACCAATCTGACGATCAACGCAAAAAGGAAGGTAGCGTTATTTGATGTAGTTTTAGGGGCAATTTCCCCTAACAACAAGGCAGGGGTCCCGCTCTGTAATTTTGTCCAATTTCGAAAAAGTGGCAAAAAGGGCTTTATCAGTTCAAAACCAGGTAAGGGTGATGTAATCAGCTAAAGGCACCCATCAAACCAGTAAGATGAGTTTCACCAAGATCTACCGCTTTCTATTTTTATCCAACGTCGCTTCCAGTTTCGAAAAAGTGGATGATTCGCCTCTCCAGAGTATAGGAGTACTGCTTTGCGTGCTTTTGCAGAGTATAGCAAAATGGCTAAAAGGTTAAAAAATAGGGCCAAAGACTATGTATATACAGCCCTGTTTCGGCAATATGTTAAAATCGTCACGAATCTTCAAACAGGCCAATCGACCAAAAGGCAACATTTCGAGATATCGGCGGCGATTGGAAGTTTTCGAGAATATGACGTGCATAATCTTAAAATTTGAAACATGTTAGGAAAATGATTTTATGTGGTGCATTGTGGACATTGAAACGTTCTCATTTTGAGTACGCTTTCCTCAAGATCCCCTTTGCTTTCCTTGTTCACATTAATTACAAAGTGATTGGTCTGTTTGCAAAAACTAAAAAACGTCCTTTGTTCATGTCAAAGGAGACGAATGCACATTGGGCTTGTTTGGCGTACTCAACCCTCCCAAAGAGTCGAGCGATCGCCTCAGACGGTGGAATTTCAAACATGTGTTGAAACATACTTTTGCATGCGGTGGCGCTAGAAATGACTAGGCTTTTGTACGGTTTTCTAAGTGTCATTGGTCTATACAGCAAAATAATGTGCCAGTGAAGATTAGAAAAGGAGGAATGATGAGGTTCTACAATTTTTATTTTGTATAGGAATTGAGTTTTAACAAATAGGTAATTACTCAATGAAATATAATACATCAAGCTATTAATATACAGGTAATTTGATGGAACTGTAAAAGATGGATTTTTACGGGGTTTGTTGGAAGAATTGCTTGCCAGAATTTTCTTGTAAAGTTTATAGCAATTTTTAGTAAACTTTAGTGAACTTAATCGTGTAATTGACATTAACATATGGAATGTACGAAATGTTGACCTCGAAAAAAATTGGAATAAAAGCTACAGGTGTAGTCGTTTATACGCCTGGTAATGGGACATAACCATGTAAATTGCTGTATTTCCAAATTGTAGCTCGCCCAATGTGTAAGTACACTAAGGGACATCCAAAGCGTATGTCTAGCGTTTTGAAACCCTGGGTTTTTTGAATTATTGGACATATTAAATAACTTTCATAACGTTTAAGTTGAAGAAGTTGTTATTTATTCTGTTTATTGCTTGAAGGTGTATATTTGATACTTTTTAGAGTAAAAGGAATCAAAGATCATTAGGTTTATCAGAAGAAAGCTTTAGCTTACTATCAATCATTTATATTTGTATTAGAATACGAGGCTTTCGGACAAAAGCAATTTAATCTATATCGACACATACAACACGTGTTTAAATGAATACTGTTAGTTTCAGTACAATTAAACTAAACAACGCTTTTATCATATGGTATCTTTTACATTATAGTTATACTTTTTCAGTAGTTCCAACTGTCCACTGATAAATACAAGATTCATGTGGCTTTCTATAACTTTGCAAGTAAAGAAAACCATAGGAAGTATATTAGCAATACGTCAATGACGTATCTAAAACTCGTAAAAATAAAACGACTTCGGAGTGTAATATCAAACAATTTGAAATGAAATTGATATTCTCCATGATATTTATTTATTTTTTGTCTCAAACAGATCATTGCGTATTATATTTCACCTTTGGAGTCATAGAACTCGTAGAGTAGTTGCTCTTATACTTCTGTTTTGAAAACTTACGCTGAGTAAAAAAAAACTAACCATTTTGGAGTAAGATGGCAGTTTGCCGACAAGAGTTCTGACGTTTGATTTCAATTCAAATTGTCATTTTCTGATTATCAAAGGGGTATTTATTGACATTCAGGAATGAGAATTTTCTCATGTTAAACAGCTTTTCGTTATTGGAATTGAAAGGAAAATATTTCCTGTATCTTCTCAATAAGCGTAATCGGTTGCATTCAATTTTTTGAATAATTTCAATGAGTAATCCTTTGTTACCATTAATCATGTAATTTTTAATTGAGAGGCTAGAAAATTTGAATGAAATTTGTCTACATGTACTCAACACCAATTACTTTATTGCGCTTATTTAGTAATACAGAATAAATTATAAGTTAGGTTAATTATTAATCAACTAATTTACTGGAACTCAAAATAATATCGTAGTATGTGGAAAATCATAGGAAAGAAAAGAGGAAAAACGAAAAAGATGTTGATGTTCTTTGTTTTACATGGCATTTTTGATCTTACCCTCGTCTACACTAAAGGGGGAGGGGGTGGGGTGGTTAGCACCCCGTTCATGGTTTCCCCCGCTAGCTAAAGCCCCTTTTTGGTGCCAGATTATTTAATGTATTTGCATTGACATATTTCGCTCCTTTTTATTCCAACAAACATCCACCAGGGTATAGGAAAGATAAAGGTGATCCCAAAGAAAAGGTAGTATATCACATTTTTCATGATGGTAAAGTCTAGTTTATTATAATAGAGCATTTAGTGCTATAAATAATGTGTTTGGGTCCGCTAAAATTGCGAAATATCAATTTCCACCCTAAATTCAGTAATTTTCCGCACTTTCCTCAACATATGACGTCATATTGACGTCCATAATAGGGGATGTTGGTACTTATTTTGTACAAATGGAAATAACACACGCTAAGCTATCTTTGGTACCAAATTTAAACAGGAATCGACTGTTCGTAACGAAATCACAGGGGGTGGTTAACACCCACCCACCCCCTTCGGGAGTGTTGTTTAAAAATGCTCGGGTATACGAGGGTTAATTTGGCTGCAATTAATCATGTAGTAACTTTAAACAGATAAGCTAATCTACTATGACTAGGAATCAAACCTTGGACATCTGATATGAACACAAATACTAATAACCACGATACTATGCTACCATAAGGGATATATAAGAACATTGAAATTAATAAAAAAAGAAAAATTAAAATTTCTTTCAAATAATATATTGTAAATGAAAAATGACAAATATCATACAAAACGTTGAAAGGGTTTCAACATGAGATTTTGACTATTATAAAAATATGAAGTGAAAAATAGGCTACTACATTAGTTCTTGTTTATGTCCCTTTATGGGGTTAAAAAAAAAAAAATATCTTGTGGTTATAACTTTGAATTACCAACTTAGCTGATTTGAATCTTTACTTTATTACAACCTTCAACAATCAATTAAACTGAGTAATGTTACTATATTTGCACAATTTTACCGTAACTTAATACATGTAGGTTGGTTGTTATCACTTCTCAAATGAATTAAGGGTATTTGTGTGAAATATTCTCATGAAACGTTATAGTTCATCATTTACAAAATAAAAGAGCCTTTAACTATTTGTCTAAAAACAATAAAAAAAGAATAAAAATAAAAACTCAACTGGCGCGATTCAAAACTGATAACGTAGGCTCATTTTTGCCGTGCTCGTCGACCCGGATCGTCGCTTAGACGGTCAAAAGGACATTTTTACAATCTACGTCTGTAAAGAACCACATGCAGCTAAAAAATGCATATTTTTGTTATACACTACTTAACATGATCTTGTTTAAGACATAATACCGTGCGCTTCACAGTAAAATAAAAAAAAAGATCAGAAAAGACAATACTGGACCGTAATTAAAAATATAGTAAATACTTTTTTTTTCCAATTTTCGGGCCTCTATTACGACTAAATTTATCAGAGAGGACTAGTATTTGAACTTTGATTATATCAACATTGTATAACTATTAGGGATTCTCAATTTACGTTATTTACGGAAAAAATACTGTAAATCTTATAATAAAATACTGGGAGGCAATTTCTGCCAACAAAATCCCATAAACACAGCTTTTATAGTTTTCATTCCAATTCACTTTATATTTTACAGTTTAATGCATAATTAAAAAAAACGTATTTTATTTATAGACTTATTTATATGCACCGTAAATTTTGGTTGAATTTTGTGGATAAGCCTACTTAAGCGTTCGGATGTTCGTCAGTTGCGTTTTTTATTCTCTACCCAGTGTTTGGAGCGGAGTTCCGGACTATGAGTCCAAAGCCGAGTCCGAGTCCATCAGCGTTGAGTCCGAGGCCGAGTCTGAGTCCATCGGGCCTGAGTCCGAGTCCGGCAGTCCTGAGTCCTGAAAGTCATGGGACCGAGACGAGGTCTGAGTCCGGCAGTCGAGTCCGAGTCCAAGTCCAGGGAATATGGGCTTGAACTAATTCAGACACCAAAATAGTGCTTAAATTTAAACAAACATAGTGGGATGACAAGACTGGACAGAGTATGCACCCCTCATGTAAGGGCAAAAGCAACACAGATGATTACTTGACCAATTACGCATCTAGAAACGAGTGTGACACAACATTCCTCCTGGCTATGCAGACCATGTGTGCTTGTGTTCGTGCCTTTTCAACAATATTCAGGGGATTGTAGTACTTTTTTCAATAACATTATTTATGGTCATGTTAGTGATGTCACTAGTTAAAATGTACCTGACGTGATTGAATGAGTATGATGTCAGTCACACATTAAAACTATTTTCCCAAAATTACTGTAATTATATTTAACTCATGAGAAGAGAAATTTCTAAATTTAATGAAATCTATTTTATTTCAAAAACATTTAAATTTAAATATAGAACTCAGAATCTCTTCAATTTCAGGCCCTTTTTTGAAAATCTAGTATCTACAGAACTCTAGTTTCATGTTAACTTATGTGCGGCTTATATAACGTGCGTCCCATAATTGGGCAATACGGAGGTATATTTTACATACAATAATAAAGATTATGTACGAATATAGATAGCTCTAGTTAGTTCATACATACATTTAAGGTTGTGTGGGATGTAGTAAGCCACCCATGGCAAATAATTGAGCTGTGGTTTAGGTCTGACAGGTATTCAGGTTCACCCTCTTTTATGCAACTACAGTAGCTGTGTGAAGTTGTGAGGCTGGCTTAGACTTTACACTGAAGGAATTTTAGATGTAACTTTGAAATGAAAACTGCTAGGAGTTAGGGAGGATGACAACACTGATGATGATGACAACACTGATGATGATTGACTCTTTGAGCCTCCGAGCAAGTTCACGGACTTAAGGCATTCGGGTACGCCCACCCCATCTGGTAGTGATGACATTTCATTCAATCAAAACCCTCACTCGGGACCTCACGGACCACCTGCTAGTATTACCCTTGCGCGCGCGCGGGGTGATGGATTATAGCACCTATAAACTCCACTGCGTGTGGGCGCGGGATGACCATGGTTGAGCGGATATAAATAGCACATTTGATAATGATAGATATATAAAAGCAGCCATATTTGGCTTTATTCCCCAGTTGCTGAAGAATACATTATTTCCGCTAGTACCTTAACATTTACTAGCAAAAAAATCACTTCTTTTTTAATTTCTCCGTCTCTTTCCTCTACATTTTTCCGTCTTGTGCTTTCGTTCCCTTCCACGTTCATATATTCCTTTCGTTATAACGGCATCCTTCCTTCTCCCCTAGTTTTTCTATATTCCTTTTTTGACATCTTTAACTGTTTTTCTTTCTCTTTTGTTCCTTCTCTTGTTCGTGTTTTTTTTCCTTCTCACATGCAACCACCCCTCTTTCCCTTACTCAGTCCATGTTGGACCCTAAGCCCTTCCCCTTTCTTTTACTCTCTCCATCTCCTGTTTTAACCTCTTTTCTTTTTTCATATAGCTTCCTTTTAATTTCCAAACTCTCGCTCTCGCCCTCTCTCCTCTCTCCTTTCAATATTTCTGTCACATGCCTATGGACATTCTTC